>JASDQU010881393.1:57029-67767 GCA_032191745.1 Picea mariana | reverse complement strand
ATATCAGAATTCTGGTATTTTGATAAAGAAAGACGAAATGTGTGCATGGAGAAAGTGACAACATTTCCAAAGTTCAGTCCTACAGTTTGAATATAGAAACCCCATTATTGCTATTGGAATGCGCAGTGGAAGCATGGTATGAATGTCATCAAAGGTGACATGTTGGAAGTTGAATATGCATGTCAGAAGAAAATCATATGGGTTATGATAGAAGAAAGTAATAATTCATCAAGCAAATCCAAGTGCTGATATGCTTAGTCATGGAAAGGCTAAATCAAGTACCTCAAGAAGGAAGTTGGTGCTAACTATCCAAGGTTACTCAGAGAACATGACTGAAAATATAATTGGGTCATGTAGGAGTTGGATTAGAGGGATCCAAGTAATAGTGGGATGCTGAAAATTAATATCAGCATAATATGTAGTTGCAAATCCATGAACATCCTAAGATAATGGAAGAAGAAATCATGAGGTAGATATCAAGCTAATGGGAATGCAGGACAACACTCCACAAGGGAAATCAAGAATAACAGAGGATTGTTGATGCATTCCAAAGGTATTGAATGTGTTTCCACAATAGCATGGAGATGTCAAAGCCAAGAAAGACTTCGAAAAGAAATGAATCTCTATAGAGATTTAGTAAGGAACCATGAAGAAGAAATTGGTTTTATGCATGGTTTTAAATGAAAAAGAGATGGTGCCTGAGAAGAATTCATCTTAAGTGGCATAGAGCCATGAGTGACATCCCCATAGGTTGGAGGTATCACTTGAAATTATGAAATAAATTTAAAGCAGTATTAAGTACTTTTAATTAATTCTATGCAGCTAGCGAAGGAGGCATATGTGCATCCTTGTAGTATGCTATAGATTGGCTATGCAAGAAGAGTTTGAGGCTAGTTGGCAAGGAGAATAGAAGAGTGCAAGAAAAATCAAATAATAAAGTACTCAGGCAGGAACGGGATGAAGTATTTCAGTCTGAAAAGTAAATGGATGTTGAAGATCTAAATTCTATCACAAAACATGATTGGAATTATAATTCATCCAAGTATGAGTTGGTATAGATGGATCCAGGAAATAAATAAAAGTTGAAGGTTAATATTAGCTTAGCATTAGGTTGGAAAAGAAAAGGCATCCAAGAGTGATTTGGCTAGAAAGTTCTCAGGACAGAAATAATAGTGCACAGTGGTTACAGTGAGAGCACATGAAGATTCATGAATCCGAAAGAATCGAAGACTTTTGGGATAAACAAGGAAAAAAAATGATATAGGGAGAAAGAAGTTGTTGCAATTACTGTAGCAGCAAATATGTTATGGCTTGTTGGGATATCCATAAAGAGAGAATGCTTTCATGTTTGCAAGTGTTGTTGATGGTGTTGTTGCAAATGGAAGCAAGCAACAGAAAGTTGGAATGTTGATTATAAGACTGATAAAGAGGCATGAGAGCTTCCACTGTCATCAACTAATCAGGTAGCATAAAACTCGTTTAATGGTAGTTATGCGGGTAAGTATTTCTCTTTTGAAATTATGTTGCATAATTACCAAAGGATTGAATTTTTATAATACACAGTATGGTATTGTTTAAGTGCATTAACAGGAATACGTTACCCCTAGGTGTGGTAAAGGCTAGAGGCATGTTATAGTTATAAAATCTTCTTATATTTTGAATGCACACTCTGACATAGTAGCATGTTATGTTAATTTGGTTATGAGGTAATAACCAAAGAAATAAAAGATAAGAACTTGTTATAGGAATGATGCCAGGAAATCTAGTCATGTATGAGACTAGGACATGATTGGATATGGCAAGGTATCTATATAGAAAAGTTGTGTACCACACAAATACCTAATGAGCTTCCTACCTTTAAGTAAAACTTGGAATGCAACCTTTTTATTAACACTAATGCACACCACAGAATTATATTCTTGGTGTAGTGTTCGGGTTGAAAAGGAAGGCATCCAAATAATTGAGAAGGCAATGGGAAGTGTGTGGAGAATGTGTCAAGACGTTGGCCAAATTTCCAATTTATGGATGGTGAGATACATGAGTTAGATAAGGATCATTCTGAAAATCAATGCAAAGGTGCATTGGATAAATAGGCATTGAGAGTTGCACTCATGCCTAGTAAGTGGCAGAGTTTCACTCATACATGATAAAATTGTATACTTAAATGCATTTCCTAAATGCATTTTGTGAGTGCATGCATATATATTATTGCATGGAAATAATTATACTAACGGCTGAAGTGTTGCTAAATCATGGAATTGGGAACATTTCAGGAGCTATTAGACATTGCAACAGGAAATTTGCAAGTCAATTATTCACATGAACATTGACTGTAGGAAAGTTTCTGTTCAGAAAAAGGAGTAATGAATTTACTGATATTAATGAGGAACATGCGTATGCATATAATGATAATTCATTTTATCCAATAAATTGGTTGTAGTTGTGATTGAATTGTTAGTTATGGACAATTCTCAGAACACTTCATAAGGTTTTTGTACATATTACAATGAGAGTATGATGTACGGGAAATACTGACAATTTGTTGGCTAAATGAAAGATAGAAGCATTGCAGGAAAAATGGTATTCAACATGGTTCTTATTGAAATCCATAAGGAAGATTGCATCCTATTATTGCAACATCAATGAAAGAAATTATGAAAAAGAATTTCATATTTTGGGAAAAGTTTAATTCCTTATGAAATTAATTTGATTTCTAAATGAATTATTTTATGTTCTCTCATGATAACTGTGTGTGTGTGATGCAGATGAGATAATAATGATCAAAGTTGGAATGCTGGAAAGAACAACTATTGTTGAGGACACTAAAGCCCTATAATTGCAGAACCTTGGTGGGGTTCTGGTAATAGGTTAGCGCTCTCCTTGTGTGTGAAAGTCTTGGCAAGATGGATTGTTGAAGGACTGCGTAGCAATGAAGGGATGTCTGATCCTAGAAGGGAAAGTGCAACAAGGAGAAGGCAACCTAAGGATGTTTATGGCATGGTAGCTACCATAAGGAGGGTGTGTCAAATTAAACAATGAGATGAATTATTTCCGGAAGTAGCTCTATGGAATAGAGAAACTGACTTCCAGTTGCAGTATGAATACCAAAATTGGTGTTGGAAAGCAGAGCACCAGATGGATAACAAGCTTCCAATAGCTAAAGCTTGGATATTTTTAAAGAATTTGAATGGTACATGGTATATAATGCACTGAGGACAGTGCATAAATAAGGGGAGGGGATTGTAACATCCCAAGACCGAGTCGCAGTTGTAATTGTGAATGTAAATATGTTTTGTAGGTTGGTGAGCCAAGTGATTATAAGCTAGGAGGCTTATGTAATGATTAGGCCGGAGATCCTAGATGCTAAAGGCCAAAGAACCTGTTTTTGTATATGTAAATACTCATATCATTAATATAAATACATCGATGCGTGTAGATCGACCACGAAGAAATATTTATGGGGGACTAAGATCCACTAAGTAGGGTGAGGGAAGGGTCTAAGTGTCTAGGATTAGGGGCTAAGATAGAGGGCTTACCTCTAAAGGAATAATATTATATTATTTTTCCAAAAGGATAAGGTTGGACATAATCCGTGTTGTGTTAAGTTCCTGGGGAAAAGGGAACGAGTGTTAAGTGGAGCTCATGCAGCTTCAGGAAGACATGTGTCAACTTGAGTGCATGCATCTTATAGCTGGGAAATCCATCATGTTGGGGGGTTCGTTGTCCACTCTCGCATCTCTCCCCAGGCTCGCGTTCCTCACGACCCTCATGATTCTGGAAAGTCATCCATCCTTCCCGATTCACCATGGGATTCACGCATAGAACCAATTCTCCATCATCGACCTCTGGGCAAGCACACACCTTGGGAACCTGCAGTCACACTCGAGTTATCTTGTGTATCACATGTGAAGCCCGACGCACCATGTAGCTACCTAAGCATGTGTTTTTTCCTAGTGGTTGGCGTTTACAGCCCACATGGTTCCTTGACTGAGTTTGGCTTGTTTCCATCGTATGTTATGTTACCGAGCATTATTGTTTCCATCGCCTTACTTGAATTGACTTAGAATTTGGACTGAAGAAGGAGGTTTTCAGGACTGTGGTTTGAAGAGGGGGGTTGTCAGGCCCGTGGATTGAAGAAGTAGGTTTTCAAGCCTGTGAGAAACTCTCTCTAGGTGAGAGAGGTTGTTGGGGAAGTGATTTCTCCTCGAGAGAGCCCAACAACAGTTATATTGCTCTCAGAATTCCTGTTTGGCCTGTTGTTGAAGCCCTGGAAGGGAAGTGGGGAAGCTGAAGGACTATTGAGCAAAGAAGGGGCACACTTCCTGGGGTGGGACAGGCATGTGGGGAATGAGAGGTTGTAGGTTGTGTGTATAAGTTGGCTCATGGGAGGGAATCCTTTCTGATTGACTGTGTAGCATCCTACTGTCTCAGCCTAGCCTAGGAATCCCTTTACCCGAGTGGAGTTTAGTCCCAGCTTGGGGGTGACCCACTACTGAGAGTGATGAGCAGCGTGGTCTATGGTTGGGAGGTTCATGGAAGGTCTGCATGCAGTTGGTGGTCTTCTCTAAAAATATAAGTACCATTCATTTGTTCATTTAATTTATTTGTATTTGTACATGTTTTATATTTATGAGTTTAGCCTGTATATGTTGTACGTATAAGATTTACTGTTATTTTCGCATTTATCTGTATATTAGCATAATGTAATTGTCTATTAAGTTATATATGTATGATGTTCTGCAAGATTTTTTGTGTGCCATAGCCCAGCAGGTCTATGGCTGGGTATGATACCTTTTGGGTTATCAGAAGCTTAGTAAGAATGTGTTTTTTCGGTATCATGACCCGACTTGAGTGGTCGGGTACAATACAAAATGGTATCAGAGCTAAGTGAAACATCCAAGAAGTGATGTTGCCCAGCCTATTGGTAGTTGGGGAAGTTACAAGATCTATAATGAAATAAATGGAAAACCTATGTGGTCTCCCCGACTGGCTAGGTTGTGTCTCTCAACACCGAATTCAATCCCTTAGTGTCTTCCTCCTAGAATCCAAAAGTATCCTCAAATTCACCTGAATCTGGGTTTCTCCTCGGAGCTCTGGTTTCAATTCTCAAATCCTCAATAATGAGCCATTAGGTCGTTTTTCCTCTCCTTATATCCACTAAACCCTAATTCTTCATTGATTTTTCACTTAAGTGATTTTCCTAAGTTTTCTGATTTAATATTCACTTAAGCGCTTAATTACCTTTTTCCATTTAGTCATTTAATGTCACTTTCAAATTATAACATTTCCGTAGTGAAATGACATCAAATGAACATTTTCCCCTTGTTTCTTCATGGATATAGTCTAAAGGGGATGTTTAGACTACTAAGCCCTCCTTTCTGGAGTCCTCACTCGGAAAGGGACATTACAAGGACCCCGAACAAATTGAAGCAAATCGAACGTGCAGGGACCCTGGTTTTTAGTTTGCTGACAAAGTTTGTTTGTTGAGTTCCTTAGTACGTTGAGTATCCGTCCATGCAAAAGAGAATGTGTAGAGGCACTTAGTCTATTTCAGTGTAAATCATTATCCATTGAAAGAGTGAATAGAGGAAAATAATAACAAGAAACTTATTTCCCAAGAAAGGGTAACGTGAAGCCACGTAGAGGATAGAAAATGTTTATTCATGGATATGGAAAGGTGAAATTTAATACGTTTTTTGATATCTGCATTTTTTTTTTAATTAGCGATCAACAATTTAGATGTCTAGAGAAGTTAATTGGATTTATTGGAGTCATGTAGCGATTTTTCTTGGAAGAGATTATACTCTCGCTATAAAATATTTCTTGTACCATATTGCATGGCATATTCTTCTTTACCGGTGAAATGTCGATCAGTTGTTGAAGAGTTGAAGCCTGTTATGTTTGGCCAAGCTATGACATTTGTACAAACATATATATTCACTTGTCAGCATTAATATATGCAATGTCAGACTACAACACCTACCATTCTCGTTAAAAATTGATTTCTTATGGATGCATTGGATTTTTCACTACAAGCCAACCAGAGAACAAGTGCACCTCTCATAAGTGTGCATGCAGAACACGGGCTTGATTCAGTCTTGTTGTATTGTTCTACTACTATAAATTCCAAGAATATGGGAGACATACAATGCTTCCCTTACATGTTTGAATTCTAACTCACATGTGTTTTTTGGGGGTCCAAAGTGTTATTACATTTGCATGGTGGAGGCAATGACAAATTGGTGTAGTTGAGTTGTCATTTGAAGAATGGTAGTTTTCTTATAAGATGCAAATTTCACATACGCCCTCGAGATGATCCAGGAGTAAAGATTGTAGAGAAGTGATTTACCGCGACTATTTGTGCAGTGTTGTCCTCCACAAAATCTCATGCACTGCTCTCAACGGTTTCTGATTTCAAAAGGCCACGATTTCATGTTTCTTTCTTTATTTACCTTCATTCAACATATGTAAGAAATTTAGGCCAAGATTGGGGAGAATAAACATATCAACCTAGGTTGAATTGAAAATGATGCATATTTCCAACTCATATATTTTAAATATATTGTTCTTTTAATTATTGGTGGATAATTGGTCATTGGCTTTTTCAAAGATAACCAAATTTCTGTGTTATTCCATAAAAAATGAAACATTTTGATGGTACTATTAATGTGATTCTTTAGTCCATGTAATTAGTGTATGGTGAATTCCATTTGCGTGGAAGCTCAACAATGTGTAAAATTGGTGAGAAGGTGGCATATGTTTTGCAATATAACTTGAGGAGTCATAAGGTGGTTCCTTTTTGTAAAGGAGTTATACGGGTGCTTGTCATAGGTCTCATTTTTCATAGGTGTTATAAGGACAACATCTTGTAAAATGATTCATAAGGATTTTATTATTGTCAGGAGTCATAAGAGCGCTTGCGAAATTGTAATTAGAGTTATAAGGTGCATTAGGGGGCTATAAGGTGTTGTTGGAAGTTATAAGGGATCAAGAATATTTAAAATTTAATTTTTGTCTATCATCCAAGACCCGCCCGAAATTGAATAAGGGGGTCTTAGGATCTTTCTCTGTGTGTGGATTGGTTTATATTGCTTCTTTCTTGAAAAACAAGTACATGAATAACAAGTAATCTAATACATTCTTATATAAAGAAGAAAAATTAAGCTCTTAAGGAGGAAATCAAAAGGATATTTGAACTTGAAAACAAATCAACGCATAACTTTGAAGTATTTTGCATAATCTAGAAGATTACCTGAAATTGAATAAGGGGGTTCAAAAGGAGGCCATAGATTTTTCACATTAGGCATATTTGAAGCACTTCAAAATGATAGGAATTGAAAAAATGTTTAATATGTTGCACACATTGATTAGCAAGACTCTGGAATCTACAGTTCCTATGCAAAAAGTAACACTCACTGATGTTATTGATTGTTTTCGAATACTTTACAAAAAGGTACATGTTGGGCTCGCGATTTGGTTAATTAAATGATGATGATTAGATACTTTTTGACCAATATTATATGTGTATTTTACTATTTTGAAGAAGTTTTGAAGGATTCTTGTATCAAATCGCCATAACTTATACTAGGTACGTATGATTGATGTTTTATGATGGTTTCAAGTTTAATTCGGCATGATTTAATGATTCCAAGAAGCTAATTCGTGATCTGTGTGTCACAGGGAAAAATTGCATGGCGTTTTTCCATCTAGTACTCCATTTGGCACTGCATCCGGTACTCCATCCGGCACTGCGTCTGACACTCCATCCTGCACTAAAACTGTGGGTGAGTTGGTGGTTGTTGTATCGACGGCCTGTGATAGGCAAATCGACGGCATGGGTTTTGCTTGTGCTCGTGGCCTCTATCTACTGAGCTTCTGATAACTTGGGTTGGGTTGTTATGTTGAGCGGTGATTGGATCGCTTAGTTTCTAGAAGCCACCGACGGTTAAAACGCATTTAGTGTAATTTACTGTTTTTAGAGGAGGTCGACCCTTCCAGTGGTCGACCTCTCAACTTGTAACCTCTATAAATACCACAGCAGTGGTCAGACAAATAGTTAAGGATAGTTAAGTTCAGAATTGTGAAGCTAGCATTTTTTTTGTTGTTTCAAGACATTTTCATAAACTTGTATAAAACTGTGTTTTTAATTCAAAATGTTGAAATCGTGTTGCTTGAGCTCGTGATTCAGTGTTGAGGAGTAGCCACGACCTGTTGGGGGGGCCACCAGTGGTATAAGTGAATATTTAGTTAGTTAGATTGTGAATTTGAGTAGTGTAATTGTTATTTCCTTTACTTTCTTGTACATGTGTTTTTATCATTTTTACTTACTGTGTAATTGTTGTTCATAGCTTAATTGTTTCAGTTTCCTTTTGCAGGTTGCTTATGAAGGATAGTATTAATATGCCATGTCTTTTTAATTAAATAGGAAATAGCTTAAGCTTAAGCCACTAACCCCGGTGTATGATTAAATGATAGTTATAATTTTTGTACGTTGAAATAGAATAGTTAGAAGTTAAAGAAGAGTATCGAGTTAATGGTTTCTTTGACAAGGTTTCGATGGATGATTAGTTGTTAGCTTTGATTTTAATTTTCAGTTTTCTTATCTAGTTTGCTCAATTATTTTTCTTATTAATTCTCTTGTCATATGTTGAGATAGAAATAGGATTTGAATTAGGTTTTTATGAATATTTCAATTTGTCATTTGAATTGTTAATGGTAGTGTTAGTTTAGCTTATTTCATGCAATTTCCATTCTAGATCTAGATTGCAATTTTAATTTGAAGTTTTATTTTGAGTTTAGTTCTTAGTTGTAAATCTCTAGTAGTGTGAATTTGCTTACATTAGAATAAGAATGCAATTGAACTAAATAGAATAGTGTTTTCATATTGTTGATGATTAATGCATAAATTGAAGAATCACATGGATTTTCAGGGTAGTTGATGTTTCTTCTATAATGGTCAAGTTTTCATTAGATTGCCTAATTCAAACCTTTCACTTTGCTATAGAAGATAATATTGATTTTATCCCTCTTGAGTTATGATTAATTGTTAAATTTCATCATGATATCATAAGACACCGAAGACATAATCATCAACACTATATTTGAAGTTTTCTTGATATTGTAGATTAGAGAATAGTTTTCTTGTTATTGTAGATTAAAGAGTAGTTGTTGACTAATATTTGAATGTTTTTGTGATGTTTTTAATTCAATAGGTTAATATTTCCTTTTATAGATTAGAATTAATTATGAAGTTTATCTTAAGAATATAGTTCACTTGCTTATTAATTTGATTAGTTACTTGTTGAGTAATTTTGATGAGTTTACTTGCTGCAGAAGTTTCCATAAGTTAGTTATTTGATTGCTTATTAGTTTACTTGTTGAATAAGTTTCCATAGGTTAGTTTGAATAGGGTAATTGCTTTCTTTTTTATTTGCTTACTTGTTGTTTTTCATTGAATTTGGATAGATTAATTAGATTATTTTGTTGTTGTTATTGCTCATTAAATATATTAAATTGATAGCTTTTTTTTGTTCATTGGAATGATTAAGTTAACTTGCTTAAAGTAGGGTTTTCATTTGCTTTCATAGAACAATCCATCGATCCATTGTTCAAAAGTTACTTAGGATAAATAGTTTAAGTTTCTTGATAGGGTTTGATTATTAATAGTCTTTGCTTGAATAGATTAGCCCTTAAATATCCCATTTCCTTAGTTAGACTATACTACCTCTAGCCTTTCTGCCTTGGCACATATAGTGCTACAACTCTAAGTTTACTTACCCTGGGTTGAAAATTTAATTGAGGGTTTTTAGTGCATATAGAAAAACCATCAGTACATCTACTTCAAACACAAACAAATTTTTTGACTGGGTAATTGACATCATTTAATTATGAAACCAAGGAACAAGAAAACAAACTTGTGCTTGTTGATTGTGAGTTGCAATATTTTTCCTTTGATGAATTCAGTGTAGCCTTGACTGATGACACTAAAAGAAAAGTTGATAAATTGAAGGTTCAACATGAGGATCAGGTTGAAAATATAGATAAATTTGTTAGACCTTGGGAAGAATTACAGTTTAAACAAAAAAGATATGGCTTAGGATATGAAAAGGATCATGATAACCTTTTTTATATTCCCAATTATTGTAAACCAATTACGTTTGTGAGCAGTAGTTTTTTGTTAATGCTGATAGGAAAGAAGAATTTGACAAGGAACATGTACAAGATGTTGATCAATATGTTGATACAAATTTTGATGATGATACTATAGGTGAGGATATTGATGATAATACAGGTATTGAGTATTTTTTGGTTGATGATGCTCAATTGGACAAAGAACTTGTACTATATCAACAATATCACCAAGTTTCACATGTTGAATTAAATTGTTTTGATCTCCATCCATGTGTTTTTTGTGGGAAGAAAAACCATGTCTCAAAAAGGTGTTGGAAGTGACTAAAGATTCATAGGAAACAAGTAAATTTTGAATGGTTAGGGACTTGGCATTGGAGTTTGGAAGATAATTTATTGGATTGATCTTACTGACAAGTTTATACACAGGTACAAACATACTTGATTGAAGACATACAACCTCAAAATGGCCCTGGAAGTTTGGGACTCGAAAAACTGTAAAAAATTACCAAAATGGAAAATTGTTCTTTGAGGTAGTGGAATAGATGGGTGGTCATCAACAACCATCTAGATCACAATCCCTACCTCCATCCCTCCCTCAATCCATACC
>JASDQU010881393.1:27905-47791 GCA_032191745.1 Picea mariana | reverse complement strand
TAAATAAATATTGTTTACTATTTTTAATATATTTTTGTCTTGACATATATCAAAATCTTAAAATACATACATCTTTTATTTATGCTATAAATTTTTATTACATTAACCATTTTTAAAATAAGTTATATGTCACACTACAATAAACTCAGATATACAATCTAAAATTAAAATAATTAAAATAAAAAAAGTTTGATAATTTTAAGACCCATGTACCCTGCACTAACGCAAGGCCTGTAATTTCATGGATATAATGACTCATAATTTAAAAAATATATAAAATCAATATTATAAATTTTGAAAAAATATATTGCACTAGAACAATGTGTTCTCTACAAGTCTACAATTTTTTTTAAGAAATTCATTCAATAAGGTACTCAAGACCTACATTAACGGAAACATATGCATTATATTTTTCTTGAAAATAATATACCAAATTGTTAGAAAAACTCAAATTTCACATAGTTATACACAAATTCTATAAATAAAAATTATATATTCGGAAAGTTAATTTAGTTTCCTACATTTCATCGTTTTACACCATATTCAAGTTAATCGTAAAGTACCTTGAATAATCCCTCATAGTTAACATATTGTTGTTTTTTTATGTTTGCATTGCCACCAACACGTCATGAGAGACCATCATTAGCTTGCACCCACCCATAAGGAATAAAGTATCCTATTGAGGGATACTTAAACTATTTTGGTTAATTGGACATGTGTTAAGCCCTTTTGATGATGGGAGAAACATGACTCTAGGAGGTGAAACACCTTCATTTGTCGAACATGTCTTAAGTCGCTTTGATGGTGTAGGGAAGACTAGCATTTGATAAAGGATAAACTATCATATAAAGCTCCACTTAAACTGAATTGTCTTGTTAGTAATCTGTTAATCCCTTTTGATAATGGAGGGAAGCCCGTCATTTGATAACTGATAAATTATCCTATTAAAGTCCACTCAAATCAATTTGACTTGCATGACATGTGTTAAGTTGCTTTGATGATGGAGGGAAACCAATGTTAATCCCTTTTGATGATGGAGGGAATACCATCATTTGATAAATGATAAACCAATTTGAATTGTAATATGTGTTAAGCCGATTTGAAGATAGAGGTAAACCAACACTAGGATGTGAAACAATTTAGCTTGTCGAGCATGTGTTAAGCCCCTTTGATGATGGAGGGAATACCATCATTCAATAATAGATAAAATACCCTATTAAAATCCATTTAAATAATTTGGCTTGTCTAACATGTATTAAGCCCCTTTGATGATGGAGGGAAATTAAATTTGGGAGGTCAAGCACCTTCCCTTGTGGAAAATATGTTAATCCAATCTTTGATAATAGAGGGTACCCAACTCAGATCAAACACCACACATAGAAGGATTCTACACCTACCAAAGTTTAAACCTACTCTACTTTTTATAGAAGAAGGTTAAACCTCTTACGATTTTGACCTTTTCCAATTTGTCATCACTCAAATCTAACTATAAAATCGTTGTTGAAATATCAATTTTGGATTGTTGAAATCATTACTTTTAATGCAGAAATGGGTTCCATACCCTTGAATACCCTACTGCAACCTGATTTTTCAATGTGAATGATTGCTATGTGCAATTCCATCAATCCAAAATGATTCTTGCTAGATTTTAAACTAAATATGATGGTTTCCCTTCCCATTATTTTGAGCATACAGAAAAGGTCAAAATCATAAAATGTTTTGACTACGCCATTTTTCCATAATAGTGTGATCCTGACCACTAAATCACATGATCAAATTAAATGTATGATAATTCCAAACATTTTTATACCAAAATAGCCAAAATGATTGTGTTCTCTCAACTCAATCTATGTGCCATATAAGTTTTGAGTAATGATTTATCTTCTCATCATATGTGCATGAGTGAACATATATGGATGGATATGGTTTATCCTCATCATAATAAGTGCAGTAGAGTAATCATACTAGTCATCAATTATCAAATTTTAAGGGCTACACTTAATCTCAAGTTGAAGGGTATATATTCAAACAACCCTTTTATTATGAAAAGTTGTAAAAGTACTCGTACTTCAATTGACAATAATAAACTAGGTATACACTTTATAAAATATTTACTCTAAAAAAATATTTCCCTTCTCATTTTTTACCACATTAAAAGTAACCAACCATGAAATAATACATAGTAATTTCAAAGAAACTAATAATAAACATACTTTGTAATTTCAAATGTGACCTTATGATGGGTTATATGTACATTAGAAATAAAGAAATTTCTTACAAATTGAACCACTAGTGTTTTCTTCGAAGAAATTTCAAAGTGTTAAAAGTGGCAATATAAAGCATCATACACAATGTTAGAACCAAATATTTTTGTGGACATCCATAGAAGACAATATTCTCTCTGTGTATCCATATGATGCTTCAAGACTATATATTTCATTCATATCTTGAGCATATGACAATCATGTTTAACCATGGGAGTTAATGTCCTTTGAACTCCCAATCACATTTGGTATGTTTATTGTAAATCTCATTAAAAAAGAAGAAATTGTAGTAAACATTGAGGCCTTTGTTGAAGGGTGATAATTCTATCAAAACATTATAATAGACATCAAGAGAGCCTAATTGCTTTATATGCCTCTAGGAACATGTAAAACGAGCACGATTGCATCCACTTATTATTACTTAGGCTAAGATGTTATGATTTGGAGCTTTTAAGTTCCATACAAGCACAGAGCTAAAGGGAATTATTCATCAAGACCACCACGTACGTCATTCTTATTAATGATATTGATTAATCACTTTATCTCTTAAACCATGTAAAAATGCAGGCCAAAGTGGATGTTAGAATATAATCCCTAATGCATAAATTCGATGATAACAACAATTATGTTACATTCTCCATAGCTTTCTTAATAATCTCACCCAAGGGTCAAAAATGTTGCTACAAGCATTAATTCCGCAAATGATACATCTCATAAATTTTTGGCTTGAGACACGAGGAAAGAGACCCGTGGGGCATTCTCAAAATATTTGACATGCAAAGTATCATCACATTGAATCAATGTTGCTAGAAACAACAAGAATAAATTGAAAGAGTGTGATAGGTAATGATGCCTAAAATCAAGACAAGGGGAATGATCAATTTGTAGAACAAAGAAGTGAGGGTTTGATGACTTTGAAATTGAATGAATAGAAACACAATTTTCAATGAACTATTAAATCCCAATTTTAGATTTTGTGATGTTGAAAAGGTTCATTTTGTATAAATTCATATCTAAACTTAATTAAGAACATACAAATTAGAAAAGCATAATATAATTTTTTATCCCAAACAAAATCATTAACACACTTATTTTTGAAACAAATTAAAACTATGTGTTGTCTTTACAATGAACTTGCAAACATGTAAAATATAGAGGGATTGTTGATTAAATACCTATTATAATAATGAGGATGCCATGAATTACATAATAAGTGGTCAAGATGCCAACGTCAAATGTGCTCAAATACTAATCATATGTTAGACATCAATGCTATAACCACATCATCATTGATAACAAAGAGACATATAGCATTACCAATGAAAAAAATAACTATGAACTAACATGTTATATACCTTTAGAGAGATGAAATATGAGTACATGAAGAAAGAGAGATCACCCCATTCCTTGGGTTCACTTGATGTTTATTCTTTGCTCTTCAAAACTATCATTCTAGCCACATATTTGCAACCAATCCTACTAATAAGTTTCATATCGCATTAGAATTTACATGTATAACCCATGACTAATTGATTTGTTGTTTTGCAAAGCAAAAAATGGAGGCAAAGATAACAAATTGAATGGCATTATGGAGAGGGTGTGATCTTAACACATTGAGTATGGGTAGTGAATTCTATGCTAGTTCTCATATTGACAAAGATTAACAATGTTTATAACACATGCATTCATAAAGACAATTTTTTCAAGCTTCTCCAAGAAGCTTTCATTAAGTGACACTTAAAATAATGGATATATCAATATGGTGGTAGGATTATGTGAAAGTGAGCTATGTGAAGGATTTAATGTTGTGGAAAGGTACATTGTATTAGAGAATAGATAAAAGTCAATAAAAATAAAGTTGATTTTAAAGTTTTAATTGGTTTTAAGATGTCAAAGGCAAGTAGTAGATTTTAATCCTAAATTTTAATCATCATTCATATCCATCCTTAACTAACATTGAAGTTACAAGATCACTGACCATGAATTGACTAGATATATCATGGGTTATTGAAAATATAATTTTTTAAAATTTTACAATATTTTTTATTTTTTTAAATGAAAAATAAATTCAAAAATTTACTTTTTGGGATTTTTGAATTACTCTTCTTCAGACAAGTTTGTTTAAACCCCTTGAAAAATTGAAGAATAATTCAATTTTAATAGCTATTAATCATCATTATAATTTAATTCAAGTGAGGTTAGCATGTAGGTGGCAATGATGCTCATCATTCATTCAGGAAAACGATGATGATCGGATGTAGTGGAGGATCACGATTTTGCATCACTTCTAAAAAAGCACCACCACATTTCAGTTCATAAGAAAGGGAAAAGGAACCGCTCCATTTCAATTTACGAGAAATCAAAAAGCAACCTCTCCATGCTCCAACGGTCATTCAGCTCGATGGATTTAAACCAGGCTTCCATCGATATTTAATCATATCAATCTCGGATCGATTTCATTATTTTCATGCGCTAGCCTCTCCGCAACAATTTTATTTTATTTGCTTTCATATATTTTCTGTTATTTTTTTCATTTTTCATGTTTCTTTCTTGTATTTTTCTTACAAGATCTGTTAGTTTTGGTTTCTTGCCTATTTCTGTGTTTTTGCGGTGCACCGCATTTTGTTTTTCATTTTTTTGGGCTACCTTGTGAGTTTCATATGCAAGATCATCACATGACCAGGAAAAAAATCAACGAGAGTGCTCTCAATCTACATTATGCCAAGGTAAGATAAATCATTCCCTTGCTATGAGTAGTTTGAGATAATTTATTTGATAGATTTTGATATACGTAGGAGAACGAATCGATTTGATTTGATTAGATTAATGCATGTTAGTGAAAAATGAACTGTATATTTTGTCGATTTGATTTGATTAGATTAATGCATGTTAGTGAAAAATGAACTGTATATTTTGTCGATTGGATTTCAAAGTCATTGGAATTATAGGCTTTGTTTGACAGGGAACTGATGGGTGCAGTACTGTGTAGGATTACACATATCATTAGCATGGCTTTCAGAAAAGTTTCATAAGAGTTATCGCGCACGAGGATTGGGGATATGCCAAAGCTCATGATTAAAGCGGATCTTCAAACTTTATGGAGGTGAGTTTCTTACATTACTACTAATTTGATCCTCTGCTAATTTGAAAATTTGTATCAGAATTCATGAAAATTTTATTACTTATCACTTTCTGTTAATATAAAGAAAACCTTGTTTATTTTTTCATCTCTGTTACCATAAAGAAAACCTTATTTATTTTTTCATCTCTGTTGAGATTTGTTTTTATATGAGATCTGTCATTATAAGTTTACAAGCTGGTACGATTTAATCTATCCAGAGGCAAATCATTGCCATCTTTCTAGTTTAAATCTGTTACATTCGCTTAGTGATAAAATTGATTTTGAAATTTTGTCAGGATAGAATTTGTTATATTGAATTGATAAATTGAAGGGAATGATTGGTTGGAATTTGTTGTTCGTGAAAATGTTGACCAATCTTTTGTGAAATTTGGTCTTTCTGAACAATTTTCTTTTGTGAAATTTGGTCTTTCTGAACAATTTTATAAATAGAATCCGTTTTATCACATACGAAAAAAAAATAGTAACTATCCTAAGAATTGGTATAAGTATCGTAACACAGTAATTCTGATCAAATATGTTAAAAATTGGTTTTAAAATTTTGTTCAAGTATTTTGCAAAATTTTTTATGTTAATTATAAAATAGATTTATAAATTTTATTTAAACTTTTTACTAAATTTCTGATAAGAACTTTGTAAGCTGACGTTTCTTCTTTATAAAAATTTTGATATTAATTGGTTCAAGTATGTTTAAGAATGGGTTGTTCAAGTACCTTTAAGGATTGGTTCAAGTATCCGTAACACCGGACTTAGGATAAAATATGATAGAAATAGGTTATAAAATTTTGTTTAAGCATTTTATAAAAAAATAGATTTATAACTTATAATTTTTTTATTTTAATTATAAAATAGATTTATAACTTTTACTTAATTTTTTTTTACTAAATTTCTGAATTTTGTTGTAAGCTAACATTGTTTCTTCTACATTCAGAAACAAATTACAGCTATTTTTAAAATTGGGTAGGAATAGTTTAAAGAACCATAAATTTCTGATATAAATTTTGTTGTAAGTTGACATTCTTTCTTCTACATTCAGAAACAAATTATAGTTATCTCTGAAATTGGGTAGAGTAATTTAAAGATCCATATCATAGTGCTTAGTTTTTAAATTTTTTATAATTATTTAAAATATATATATATATTAATTCGTTAACACAGTACTTCAAAATATGATAAAAATAAGTTTCAAAATTCTGCTAAAGTATTCTACGAAATTTTTTGTGTTAATTATAAAAGAGATTTATAAATTTATTTAAGTATTTTATAGGAATTTGTAAGCTGACGTTGTTCTTCTGCATCCGAAAACAAAGTATAGTTATCTTTAAAAGTGGGAAAAGTGGATAGGAGTAGTAGCTTAAAGCGTTGTTTCTTCTGCATCCGATAACAAATTATAGTTATCTCTAAAAGTTGGAAAAGTGGGTAGGAGTAGCTTAAAGTTCCAGATGGTAGTGCTTCTCATAAATAAGTTTTTGAAATTTTGCATAAATTTTTTTGAAATTTTGCATAAATTTTTTTTATAAAATTTTTAATATTAATTTTAATTTTGCATAAAAAAATTATAAAATTTTTAATATTTATATAAGCAAATGGTTTTGGTTTATTCTATATGAAAAACAAAATCATAACTATCTTCAGGAATGGGTTGGAACTAGTTAAACATAAGTAACATAATGCTTGCTCAGAAAACAGGTTTCAAAATTTTGCATAAATTTCAAAGAATGTTGTTACTGTATGTACAGAGCAGGGTTTAAAAAACCAATCATTCCTTTATTTTTTATTTATCGCTTTATTTTTTATTTATGCATAGAGATAGGGATTTATATGTGTTTCGGTGGAGTTCATTCACAAATTGTGATGCGCAAAAGACGTTTGCATTTTGCCGGAGGAAGAAAGTTGTGTGATGAGCAAAAGAGGTTTGCATTTTGCGTGATAGGAGGAAGAGAGTTGTGCTGAGTGAATCAAATTCATTAAAAAAAAATACTAATTATATTATGAATTCACATATTTTTCTAAATGTGAGAGATAGGGGCGAAAAAAATGCAATCCAAGGGAGAAAAGAAATGAGGTTGATTCATCTCCTCGATTCTTCAATCTTCCATCATACGAGGTGAGGTGACTTAACCATTGAAATTTGCCTTTAAACTATATGAAATTTAAACTATAAGAAATTAAGGCTTTCACAAATTTTGTCCCGCCTCTGTTCAAAACGCTCTTTGAACATCTCCATTCGGTTTTCCAAATCAAAGAGCAGTTCAAGCGCTGCTTGCCAAACGTTGAACCGACTGAGCCCTACTTCCATGTGGTTGTCCATCCCAGACAGTATTGAGCCCTACTTCTATCGTAACATTCAAAACTTCTCAAACTGTCTATCGTAACATTCAAAACTATAAGAAATTACGGCTTTCACAATTTTTGTCTTATATATTAATACTGTCCCGCCTCTGTTCAAAACGCTCTTCGAACATCTCCGTTCGGTTTTCCAAATCAAATAGCAGTTCAAGCGTTGCTTGCCAAACGTTGAACCAACTGAACCCTACTTCCATGTTCCATGTGGTTGTCCTGCAGCATCCTGTCAATACTATCTATCCTAACATTCAAAACTTCTCACACTGGTCCGAATGGGGTATGGTCGTGATGTTGCTGCCAACTTGGCTTGCCACTGTGTTTGTTTTCCCTGCCATTGAACTTCCATAGATAAAATTTTCTAGGTTGACATTGAGTTTCCAGAGACAAATTCTTAGGTTGAGTTTTCCCACGTCCTTGGAATGCCCCCTTCGAAACAGAGATTTTCCCTGCAATCCTTGGGGATGGAGAAGTGCCTGGGATACGTTCCCCAAGGGTGAGGACGGGTTTATGTGTCATATTGTTTCATATTCTTTTATGAAACACATTTAACTAGTGATTTTCCATGAGATTTAGTCCATGTTTTAGCTAAGGGTTTTATAGAATTGGCAAATGTAACTGTATGCTATTTATGTCAATATTGCTATTCGTGTTTTTCTATAAATAAGTTTAAACTCAGATCCTCTGAGACAAACAACAAAATAGACTTAAAAAAATGGTAAAATAAAGATCCTCTAAAAACAAACAAAACTACACATTTTATGCGTTACAGAACTCCTGACAGAATACATATCGTTTGTAAGACTTGAACAACAAATGGAACACCCTTTCCAAATTTCCCTTCAGAAAAGTAAACCCTTGTCCATAAGAAATGTCCTTGCATAACCATACAAAGATTACTGCAAAACTTTTCACACATCGCATTGGGTTTTGTCGCACAATAAGACCATCGATAAATTGAATTGAGCCGAAGTTTTTTTTTTGGGTAAGTAAGATGCAAGTTATCTGTTCATATGCACAGTAAAATATTTACATGCAAACTGAAAATTCAACCAAGAAACCTTCAGGCTGATTCCCCGATAAAGTTTTATCAATTGAGCAGAACCATATTCAAAAACTGAAAATGTAGTGCCTATAAAACAGAAAAACCTAGACATCTTTAGAGTAATGGAGATAAATTGGCCTCTGGCCACTATATGTTATGCTATTATAACAGTAAGAGAGAAACATATAGACTATAGCCTCAACGTTAAAAGCAAACCAAAAGGACTTTGAACTAATCTTCATCATCTGCAAGGGAGATGGGGCGCCAGGGAGATGGGGCGCCAGGAACTCTTTCAAGCTGGATTGTATTCAGCGTCTTCCTCGTCTCCTGGTTCTTCGTAGTCCTCCGGTCCTTGCTCTGAACCCTAGATGGCATTTTGCAGGCAGTAATATTTGTCATTGGGTTGATGTAGCTCTTTCAGGATAGTGCTCAGGAGAGGATTGTTTTTCTTTGCGGCCGAGTCCATATGACAAGCTATCCATACCTCTGTGTGCTAGTAGAGGTCGAGGGTAAGTGAATATCTAGTGGTTCTGAGGGTAAGTGAATATCTAGTGGTTCTGCTCCGTGAGAACCCTATGTCTGAGATAATGGGTGCTAATTCCTTATCAATTTGCTTGTTGCTACTGGCAGCTCTAGGGGCTCAAACCTTCTCCTCCAATATTTCCAAGTTTTGAACTATGGTGGTCTTGGGCCTACTTACAAATCCTTGTGCTATGTGGAAATGCCTCAGCATTACGGCCCCTTGAGCTAGTATTTTGGGTGTAGTGTTCCCACGAGCTTTGTGCTTCGGGGACCTCCACCTGCCTCTATATTTGAGTAGTATCAGGGTCAGCCTTCCAAGTTTTGAACTCTGGTGGTCTTGTGGCTACCTACAAACCCTTGTGCTCTGTGGAATGCCTCGGCATTATGGCCCCTTGTGCTAGTATTTTGGGTGTAGTGTTCCCACGAGCTTTGTGCTTGGGGGACCTTCCCCTGCCTCTATATTTGAGTAGGTCGGGGTCGACCTTCTCCACATTATTATTATTCTGGTGATCAACCCTCTCTTTCCTCACGTTCTTTCTTCAAAGATCAAGACAGGAGCCCTGTATTCCATTCTTTCCTTTGTGCCCTCAATCCCTTCAATTGTTGCTTCCACAGAACCCCTCAAAGCTGCATGCTGCGGAGGCAGTGCAATAGGGAGGTCCATCTTATGCATTGTGGGAGTGACCATGAGAATGACACTGGCTTGGAAGTGGAAACCTATAATCTCCCATAACCCCTGCGCTGTCCTGAATCATATTTGCTTCATTTGACGAGCCTTATTTTGGATGCAGCGCCTCGTTGGTGCAGAGTGATATTCTCTCCCGTATCACCTCCTCCTGTAGGATAGGCATGTGTTTACTCCGCCAACTAATACAATGATCTGTGCGAATCTCCCCTCCGTAACACCCCATCCACGGAGAATTGAGCCAAAGTTGACTGTAATTAATTTTTGGGATAAATAATAAAATAAATGAAACAACATTTTAAAAAAATTGAATCGATTTTTTTATTTCTTGCTTAAGAGTCCATGAGAGTGTCAAATGCATTTTAGTATTGGGAAAAAACAATTAAATGAATCCTCTTCCTTTTAATCATACCATTTTAGTATTGGGAAAAAACAATTAAATGAATCTTCTTCCTTTTAATCATAAGAACATATTTTGGGTCATGTTATATCAGTAATTTTAAAATCTCCACGAGTGATGACGTCTACTTAATAATTTTTAAAAGTGTCAAAAAATAGTGATTTAAAAATTTATTTCTTTATATAAGATATGTATGTTTTATATATTTATATATGATTAGGAGATCTCATATAAAAAATTATAAGCATTTCTAATTGTAGTAGTCTAAACATTTTATCTTTTGGATATTTTCTAGTAACTTTTTCAGTAGTAACTTTTTCAGTTTGATTTTGCTCGAAATCTTGTGATGAATGGTTGGATTTGCATATTTGAGTGGCTAAGTTTGTATAATTTGAGTGAAGCGTTCAGAAATGCAATTTAAACAATAGATTTAAACAATAGAAAATAGTGACTTTTTCAGTTTGATTTTGCCCGAAATCTGGTGATGAATGGTTGGATCTGCATATTTGAGTGGCTAAGTTTGTATAATTTGAGTGAAGCATTCAGAAATGCAATTTAAACAATAGAAAATAGTGATTTTATCCAAATTTACTTCGTCGGATTCTGACCAAAATACCCAAAAGGTAGAATGTTTAGTCAACGTCTTTCCAAATCATATAAGAAACTATAAGCATTTCCAAATCAGAGGATAGAAAACAAAAAATAAAAGAATTCAACAATTTTGTTGGCTAAGACTCCAACTCTCTGAGATAGGAAAGACTCTGACTCACTCTCGAGCTAAGCACAGACTACGCCCATAGTGTTGAGACCTCAAGATGAGACTCTGAGATATGCACAAAATGTGCCCACAATGGGTCCATAAGCGTGCTAGAGAAATCCCATCTCCGTCACAACTCACATCATGCAAATTGTAATCCCGTGTTGTACACACTGAAGCCTCAGGGCTGAGAGTCACGCCATGCAGATTGCAATCTAGCATTGTGCACAGAGAAGCCTAAAAGCTAAAGGTTGAGATTCTCGTGGTACACCCATGCTCATGGGCCATCGGTATGCTATATAAAATACCAACCTACGGGGACAGATTACTCAGATTGAAGGGTCTTTTTGTTGTGCAATAGAAGAAGTGACCTTTCTTGTTTGTCTAGGTGAAATACGGATTTTCTTTTTTATTTTGAGAGTTTTTATGTAGTTTCTTTAGTGTTGGTAGTAGAGGATATTGAAGCTTGAAGGTGAAAAAAACCATCATTAAAGGGTAAGATAAGAGCTCTTATCCTAATTGTTGATATTGAAGGTTTTAAATGGAATCTTCCTAGAAACACATGGCCTACTTTGGGAGATTTGCCACACAAAAATCAGACAGTGATGATGAAGATAGTATACCATCTGTGCTACTACTTGATGATTTAAAATCTAGTTGCCTTGTCCCGTTCTTGATTATTGTGACCACTGACCAGGCTACCTTTGTACCATTGGACATGTACTTGTACAAAGGTATTAGAGAATTATTGTTATAATAGAAGCATGATTGTCTAAGTATATTTGTGTTCCTAACAATGTTGATAGTAGTAATTTTCGTTGCTCATAGGTTTTGGAGCTTTAATGGTTTGGATGTGCCCTTTGGGCATCTCCCTATTCACAACAAAAGTTGCTCTTGTATTCACAACAAAAATTAACAAAAACACATATAATACATAAAATTTAAATGACAGACAAACATAAATATAACACGTCATGCAAAGGGCAGTTTTAAAAATAAACCATCATCAAAAAATTATTTAACGGGTACGATTGTCCATCAAATTTATACCTTGGTGTCATGTCAAGTTCGATGACTTTCTATCTAGTATCCATAGGAAATGTTGACTATATTTTACATATATGTTATTACAAGTTGTTTGTTTACTATTTTCTTGTTTGGCCTTATTGTCATTTCAATCGATATTAGTTGTGGATTTTGTGGTTAAAACCTAATTGTGTAGCTCATGACAATGGTAGAAGTTTGAAACAGTTATTATTGAAAGTTCGATATTTATATATTTGTGATATTGTAAAGGAAATGAGATAATTCAATGTTGAAAACCTTCATGGCATTTCTTCTTTCTTTCATGTATTGTTGCTTTTGAATTTTAACAATATATTAGTAACCTAGTGAGCAGTTGCAATAACACTTTATTTTTGTTTGTATGCTTTTTCCTTGTGAAGCACTTTGAAAGTTGGGAGGGAACTTATTTTCATGTAGGTTGGGAGGGAACTTATTAGCCTATTCATGTAGGTTGGGAGGGAACTTGTTTTCACATAATAGGACAATTTTTTACTCTTAGGATTTCTATGGCATTATTGACCAAAGGAAGCTTTTTATCTTCATTTCCACTTACCTTTGCTAACAAAACAATACTCTTGCACATTATCTCACTTCGCACTACTTGATCTTTTGTGTGTCAAGGGTGTTTAAGATCCCAAAATTTGAGATGTAGTAAGATGTTTGAGCATTTTCACACAATGTATTGAAGTGTAGAATAGATGTTGCACTACTTACATTTAGTCCCACAAGCCTTTAGTCTGCGACCAAATAAAAATCAACTATATGCACCTTTGAATAACCATAATGTATCCATGAAGCCACTAAGTGGGGATCTCACTAACCATGAGCACTTCATACCATCCCCAGACATATGGACAAACTGAAGTGGCAAATAAATGTCTTAAAGGATACTTGAGGAATTTGAATGATCATCAGTCGGAGTGGTACAATTGGATACACCTTGAAAAATGGTGGTACAACACTACTTATCACAACCAAAATGACCTCTTTTGAATCTTTATATGGATATCCACCACCATTAGTAAAAGAGTATGTTGTCGCCAAATTCAAACCACCTACTGTGAAAAACTACCTAGCTACTTCTGATGAAATCCTTTGTATCCTCAAGTCTCATATTGAGCAATCAAGGAATCGAATCAAGCAACAAGTTGATTTGAAGAGAATTGATCATGAATTTGAAGTAGTAGATTAGATGTTCATCTGACTCCAACTATACAAACAAAACTTGCTCAAAAATAACTAAAAACATAAACTTGCACCCAAGTTTTATGGGCCTTACCAAATCCAAAGGAGAGTAGGCAAGTAGCCTATGCTTTAGATATACCAAACAATGGGAAGTTACATGATGTTTTCCATGTTTCTTGTTTGATGAAAAGGTTGGACCCAACAACTCATATACACACAAAATTACCCCTTCTAGCTGAAGAAGGGAATCTAGTACTTGAACCCGAAGTTATCTTAGAAATCATAAAACCAAAGTCATTTGTAGGAATCATAAAACGAGTACCTTATCAAGTGGAGGAATCTTTCAAAATATGAAGCTACTTGGGAGAATGAAGAATTTAAATCAAAGCACTCATCTTTACCAATGCTTTGAGGAAGAAGCATTTTAGGACGGGGTGACTAGTAATATACCAAAAATAGGTTAATAATTAGTTGGAAATAGACATGAAATAGATAATCAAATCATGTGTTAAATGTCAATTGATGAAGAGTTGTGGCTCTTTAATGTTTGCTTGTATAAATGTTGGTCATTCCACCATTGTAACACAAACTGGAAAATTATATATGTGTGTGTGTGTTCCGACCCCTTTCAAAACTCCTTTTCAAAGATTTTGATTGACAATGCATAATTCTACATGGAGCACATATGTTTACTTGTAACTCTTTATAATGTGTGACAAAGAGGGACTGCAAAATATAGATGGGTGATTGCAGTTTCTCAACCAAATATGTAGACATGGTCGACAAGTTAAGGTGTTAGAATTTTTTGGAACATTCCATCTGGGTTTTCAAAATGTGGAGGCTGCTAGGCAAATAACTCAAGAATATTAATGTTAAAGTTGGATGACACTTGAAAAACCCTAAAGAAAGTATTAAGAATGATGCATTGCAACATTGGGTGTATGCTGGATGGAGATCCTCATTTGATAATGATTCGAAATGGATATGAACCAATGAATGGGTCTAAGACTCAATACCTACAAAGAAATTCGACAATTAACGAAGGTTAGGAAAACTATGTAAAGTTTAATAAGACAGAAATGAGAATGATAAGGAAAAGAAAAATTAATGAAAAAAAGAAGAAGAAAATAGAATATGGAAGAAGGCTGAAAAAGGGGAAATGAAGGGTCGTGGTTGTTGGCCTTCCCTTACCCCCCAACTCTCCCTATTTCCTCTTTCACTCTCATTCTCAATGGGTCTCTTTTTGCCGAAGGGAGAAAGAGGCATAGAGAGCCATGAAATATTTGTACCAAAGATTACCAAAATAAATAGACTAAGCCCCATTCAAAGTTGGTTTTCCCATTTGAGTTTCCAGGGTAAACATTGTATACATTGTGTTTTTGTTTGCTTTGTGAATTCCCTATATTGTGCTTGGTTTTGATTCTTGCTTCACTTTTGAAATAATGTGTGGATTTCCATTTAATATTCATACAACATTGTAATTCAATAATTGATTCACTAGTGGCATGTATCGATTATGGAACATTGTCCTTGGTTCAAATCATGAAGCCACCTCTCCAACACATACTAGCTTGTGCATTTCTTTTAATAGCTATAACTATAAGTTCAAAAGGGATATGTCTCAAAATCAGTTGACCTAGCTATATTTTTCTCCTTTAATTAACCTGCAACACAGTAGTTCAATGATTCAAGTTATTGGGTTGTAAAATGCAGTGCCATTTCTTCTTTTGTTCTTTTATCCCTTGAGTGGATTATGGATTTTAGAAATTCTAATCATAATTTTTGGACACTTCAGGCCATCCATTTTGAATTTTGAAATAAAAAAAAGGAGGGTGTGGATTAAAGAGTTGTTCTCCCTAGGTGTCAATGGATAAGGGGACATTTACAAGTGCCATGTTGACCATTGGGAAACGATAGGTTGGAAAGTGGAGTCCTTGTGAGTTCTTGGAAAAGGATACATTTGTGTAGCTCTTCATAAAGAAGAAGCAACACAAGGCATTTTTTGGAATGGAGTATGGATGATTACATGAGGTCATGCTTATGTACAACATTGTTTAAAAAATTTCACTTATGCTTTGCCTCTCAACATAAATATCCTCTCTTGGTAGAATTTCCTAGGCTGCCAGCATATTTTCGGGCACATATTGGGAAGTTTGTTTAGGCTTTCTGTTGACTTTTTGTATGCAATAAGAGAGGTTTGCACTCAATGAAACATGTTATCACACAAGTTGTAGGTTGGGAAAAGCCCGACCCAAACAACAATATAGTGACAACTAAGATAACACCTACCCACTGTCACCTCAGATAGGTATTCTAGTCACTTTAGAGGTGAA
Source organism: Picea mariana (assembly GCA_032191745.1). NCBI lineage: Eukaryota > Viridiplantae > Streptophyta > Pinopsida > Pinales > Pinaceae > Picea > Picea mariana. The sequence goes on along the minus strand of JASDQU010881393.1, from coordinate 32,053 downwards.
GTGATCACCTCAAGGCAGAATCCCGGGTGACCCTAGGGGGAAATGACACAGAGAGTGAGATGATGAGATGAATGCTCCTATAGGTCAAGTTTCTATATGGAAGGAGAGTTGGAAACGAGTCTTGGTAGTATTCAATGGTTGCCAAGAAGTTCAAGCACCTGCGGATGATGATGGTACTTGCCCAAGACACAAGAAAAACCAATTGTACGATATATATGTCAAGTGGACAAGCAAGTTAAGGTTGTTGTCCCTAATTATAGTAGTAAACAAAGATATATATATCAGTAATGAAGTCAAGTAACTACTGCAGATTTAACCACTTAAAGCATCAAATATTAGTTGAGTTATGAAGCATAAAACATGTAGATAAGTTCTCAACACTTTAGCACAACTTTAGTGGTATTAGATGGTTGTAATGATAATTTTTAAAAGTATATTTATGACAGCCAAGTGGCTGTAGCAATGATTTTCTACAGAAACATCTTTTAACCACGAAAATAATCAAGTAATCCAACCAAAAGTTCACCAATTAGCAGCACAATGAAAATAATGGGTTACTAGCAAATTTCCACGGTCAAATTGCAAGTTAAAGTCAAGCAAAGAAGATGTTTTTTTGCAGCCCTAATGGCTGTAGATTTTAATGAGTTATATCTCTAAGAAGACCAAGCCAATCAATATGCCTTAGTGGCCTTGACAAGATTTTAACATGTAGAAAAGTTCCAACTTAAACAATTTCAATATCTTGTCAAAACATGTTTACCAATGCAAACATTTTATATCTCCAATGCAAAAAAAATCAGATTAGTGCCTTTAAAATTTGGGTCAATGGAGTCCTTAAAACATAAGTTAGATCAACAAAGACCCTAGGGGTGTAAATACTCTTACTCCCTAGGGTATGTGAACCAACTTCAAAGTAGATTCAAGGAGGGTGTACAACCTTGTACTCCTCCAAGATACTTTGTAATAAAAGACTTGTAAACTAGTAAATGACAAGAACTTGATGGAGGGTGTATGCGATTATACTCCTCATAGGGTTTTTTTTAATCCAACAATATCATGAAATAAGAAAGAAGAATGCATATTTTYCTTACCAAACAAGAAGATTGCAAGATCAAACCCTAGTTTCACCCAGATAAAGCAATCAACAAGCAAGAACAAGAACTTCCAAGAGGTGCGCACCACTTAGCCTCATCCACTCACCAAGAGATAACACCAAAACTCATTTGCAAGGGAGAGAGATACCAAAAATGCTCAATTCTAGCGAAAATTCCAGTCATTAGTCTTCTCACCATGGGAGAGCTATATGAAAAATGAAATAGAGATGATCTCTATTTATACAAATCCTCTAAACATAGTTTGTCTAGAAAACTTAGGGTAAACACACAAGATAAGGGGTCAACAACCCTTATCTTTCCCCCTTTACAAAAATAATATTATTTAATTCATACTTTGTACATAAAAGAAACCCTAGAAACATGGCGTCACCCTTCTTTTGGGAAACTTTTAGTTGGAGAAGGGAACGCTAGGCCTCCAATGGCCAAATCCTTCTTCAACCAAAACCTTTCTTCCACGATCCATGGGCTTCTTCTTCAAAATGTGCCAAGTGTCCATCATCACCACCAAACCCTATCCCTAGGTGACATCAAGCCCCCAAAAGGTGGCATTTTTCCCCTTTCAAGCAAGTTGTTTGGCATGTAGGGCGTGGGAAAGATTTTCCAAGGTGTCCTCTAGGCCTCCAAAGGCATGCCATCATCATTCGGAGTGTGGGACCTTGGAATCCAACCTCTGGGCTTCAAGCCCCATGGAAGCCCAAGCTCGGCTTGTTCTTCCAAAACTGTCCACCAGCTAGGTCTCGCAAAGACAAATGGATATGCCCTACAAGGATCTCAATTCAAATGCATCAGGATAAGTAAATCAAATCAATAAAAGAGCCATCTAATCATGTACATCCAAACCACCTCATCAAAATAAACCAATGCTTAAAGACCCTATGCAATTTTCCAAGTTTAGGTATGGGAGGGTTGACAAAACGACTTATTGGGTTGACAAAATGACCTATTGGGTGAATTGTACCTCAAGTTGAGGGGTGTTTTTGGAGGGGAACTCTTTATAAGTCATGTGGATGAGGTGTCATGGATGGGAGGAAGACTTTTTGGCATGGGGTTCACGACATACAAGGGGTTTTAGTGTCTCATTTATGGGTGCCTTTGAAGAGGGTGTGTTGCACTTTTGTTTTCAATGCAACCTTTTTCCAAGCCCATTTATGTATTTTATTCTTTTAAGATGATTCTAGGTTGAAACCAAGGTGGGGCTTCTACCTAAGCATGAAAAATTGTGCCCACCTTGACCCCACCCTGGTCACATCATATACTTCCCCAATTTGACAACATGTATGGGGATTCTACCTAAGCATTAAAAATAGTGCCCACACATGATCCACCTTGGTTGGCATTTTGTTATTAGTTATTTTTCACAGGTTCCATTAGTTTCTTATGAGAGACATTTCATTGTCCTCGGGATCCCTAGGTGAGCATCTAGAAGGTTAATGGTTTGATTTTATCTTTTTCCAGCTGCAAGCCTCTAGGCCTTCAGCCCCTTCTTCCCATAAAATGAGGGACAACCCCTTCTTTGGTCAATATACCCGAAAATCCTAAAAGGTAAGGAGATGAGGGGATTAAGTGTGGAAAGTGACAAGTATGGTCAAGAATGGCACGATGACTCATCAAGGGGACCTCCCAGTAGAAAACCTATCCCCAAGGGTGACCCACTTACTAGGGCGCAATGTCAACCACCAAAGTGAATCAGGGCAAAGAGCATAATGTCCAAGCAAATGTTACATAATCAAAAGTAGTAATAGATACAACAAACTCAAATGCCTCAAATATTTAAATGACACTCACCATAATACCTGGCTTGTACCTCATGGATCAAGACCCAATGTCTTCCAGAGGCCTATTGATGTGGTGGATACCGACGTGATGAACCTAGAGTTGTGGTGGTGAGGTGGGTCTCTGTCTATGCAAGTGGACAATGTTGGTCAACCTGTCTCTCAGTACTCCATGTCTGCAGCGGGAGGGCCTTGAGACATCATCTCCTTAGTTATCCCTAGTAGTTGGGGATAACACAACCCATTGCTCATGTGTGTGTAGAAGAGAGAATTTAAAGACAACTCCCTCAAAGATCCAACTCTTCTATGGAAGTTTGGTTCATTTTCAAAATGTGCTCTATTTTAACCTCTATGGTAGCGGTTTTGCATGTCTTTTTCCCAAATATTTAATTAAACACTGAGATTTTTGTCATCAAGAGAACTCTAAGACTTCCAAATCCAACAATAACAATACAACTCAAAAGGAGGGTAATGTTTAGATGTAACATTTACTTGGTCAAATATACTTTATACAAACTTTCCTTATTTGTCACCCCAAGTCAATTTTAAGGGAGAATGTTGGAGATATGTTGGCTAAGCTCGACCTGTGGCCCTAATGGACCATAAATGTCATTCATTAAACATCCTTAGTGGTCCATTGTGGACCACATTAGTGTTAGTGGGCGCCCACTAACACAAATATGGTCCACAATGGACCACTAACGATGTTTAATGATTGACATTTATGTTCCATTAGGGTCACAAGTTGAGATTAGACAACATATCTCCAACATCCTCTCTTAAAATTGACTTGGGGACACAAATAAGGAAAGTTTGTCTTCAATAGGTAATAAGTTGACTAGTTTTTGTTTACGAACCTTGTTGAACAATTATTGGAATGGGGATCCTGACAAGCCATGAATAACGTAAAAGTGGTGCAATGTGCACTTTGGATGCTTGGATATCCCCTTCTATTGACAGAGAAGACGTCCTAATGGAAATATGTTGTTTGTTTAACCAACGTTTCTTCAATAGGTAATAAGGTGTGTTGTCGTCCTAATATACACTTGCTAACGTGAGCTAAGTCCTGCTCACTTAGTGTGTCCATGGAGGCACAATGCCTAGGTTCTCAGTCCACACTGTCACCTTGACTGGAACCTCTTCCTTCTAGGCTTACTCCTAGGGAAGCCAAGGGGGGTAGTCCCTAGTTACTAGATTGATTTTAGTGTTTAAGGTTCTAGGAGTTAGTTTTAATTTGTTATAGGCTAAAGGGGAAAACTAG
>JASDQU010881393.1:11736-22173 GCA_032191745.1 Picea mariana | reverse complement strand
TTATCCTTTGACCTTCCTTTATCCAGATTGACATTAGGGACGTCTCCCTTGGACTTGCCCTCCTAAAAAGAAAGAGCTCCCCATCGAGGTGACAGTGGGTGGGGAAGCTCCTGTTACGCCGGTTTCTACCTTTGACTCAAGCTATTTAACCTTTCCTACAAACCGTGCGATAACAGGTTGGATTGCTTGCTTATTTTCATGGCTAAAAGTTGTTTCTCTAGAAAATCATTGCTACATCCACTTGGCTGTCATAAATATACTCTGAAAACATATCATTATAGCCATCTAATACCACTAAAGTTGTGCTAAAGTGTTGAGAACTTATCTACATGTTTTATGCTTCATAACTCAACTAATCTTTGATGCTTTAAGTGGTTAAATATGAAGTAGTTACTTGATTTCATTACTGATATATATATTTGTTTACTGCTGCAATTAGGGGCAGCAATCTTAACTTGCTTTTCAACTTGACATATCTCTCGTACAGTTGGTTTTTCTTGTGTCTTGGGTAGGTACTATCATCATCTCCAGGTGCTTGAACATATTGGCAACCATTGAATACTATCGAGACTTATTTTCAACTCTCCTTCCATATAGAAACTTGACCTGTAGGGACATTCATCTCATCATCTCACTTTCCGTGTCATTTCCCCCTAGGGTCACTCGGGATTCCCCCCTTGAGGTGATCACTTCACCTCTAAAGTGACGGGAATACCTATTTGAGATGACAATGGGTAGGTGTTCTCTTAGTTGTCGCCATATTATGGTTTGGGTCAGGCTTTCCGAACCTAGAACTTGTGCATTAACAGGTTGCATTGAGTGCAAACCTCTCTTATCGCATACAAAAAGTCAACATAAAGCGTAAACAAACTGCCCAATATGTGCACAAAAATATGCTCGCAGCCTAGTAAATTCTACCAATAGAGGATATTTATGTTGAGAGAGAAAATAACCTTTTTTTTATGACGTGTCTCGACTTTGAGGGATTTTTCCCCTTATTTGTTGTACATAAGGCAGGAAAGGCCCTATTTTTGTATATTTTAGATTCTTTAATTATTGAAGAGGGACTTTCACCCCTCCATAAGATAGAATAGGGGATTTTGGCTGAGAAAATATTAGTTTAATGTAAAAGGAAGTTGAGCACCTCCTCTATAAATAGACGTACACTTCCTCTCATTTGATCATCACAACTTGAGGGAGATATCCCTTCAGAGGTTTGAAATTTTCTAAAATTTCTTGGAGCATTTTGGTCGTGGATTGATGTCTTGGATGGAGGATTAAGGAATTTTGTGGATGGATGATTTTGTGAATGTTTCTCTTGTTTTGGTAGATGATCTATGAAACTAGGGTTTCCTCATGCACAACGACTTGGTTTAGTAAGTAATCTTTTCTAGTTTATATGTTGTTTGATGGTATATCTTGGTGGATGCTCTATTAGATGGTTAATAGTTGCATTTTATCTTGTATCCTTCGATCATCTTGTTAGAAACCCTAAGAAAGGATTGAGATTTTTTATCCCCTTCCCTTACTTCATTCATCTTAAACCTTCTTGAATAATTCAAGGTCTAGTCTAGGGGTTAAGAATGTTTATCCCCCTAGACCTTATCTTTGGCTAGTTCAAAGGCCTAGGGATTGTGATGGTACATTCCCCTAAGGTTTAACCTGGTTTCCATCTGGATCCCTTATGGCAAGACATAGGACTGGATTAGGAATTGTAATTGCACATCCCCTTAATCATGTTTTCCTAGATAATTAGACATAGGGATTATGATGTTATATCCCCCTAGATCTTAATTTTTGAGTCTTCCCTTGATTCTACTCTCCCTTGAGGTTACTCTCCTTGACTCCATATGCCCAATGAAAATACACTGATCTCCCGACCTCCAACCACCTTCCTTACTACCTTAAAGCTTACCAAACCCATCTTTCTTGGACTCACTCTTCACATCATCTTGAGCTTCATTACCCAAGTCATAGCAATCTTAATCCAAGGAAATCCCCTTGAGCCAAAGAAGAGTTGGCCTGAAGTAAAGAGGGTTCGTGAGGTGATAGTGACCTCCCTCTTGGCTACACTGGACCACACTTGAGATTTCATACTTTATCTCCATAAGTGTGAATTTGTGTGATAACAAGCCGAAACAAACTTCCCAATATGTGCATGAAAATGTGCTAGCAGCCTAGGAAATTCCAACAAGAGAGGATATTTACGCTTAGAGGAAAAGTATGAGTCAAAGTGTTTAAAACAATGTTGTACATAAGCATGACCTCATGTAATCATCCATACTCCATCCCAAAAAATTCCTTCAATTGCTTCTTCTTTATGGAGAGCTACACAAATGTATCATTTTCCAAGCACTAAGAAGGACTCCACTTTTCAACCTGTGGTTTCCCAATGGTCAACATGCCACTTGTAAATGTCCCCTTCTCTGTTGACAACCTCTCAAGGAAAATCAAAATAATGGCTCTGCTCTTAAGCTTAATTTCATTTAGTTTTATTAGATCGTCATCAGAGAAATCTTTATCAAAGACCCCGGTCATGACCTAGGTTTCTTGTTCAAAATTGTTGGGTATCTATAACATAACCAACTCTCTTGCTGGGTCTCATTACAACTAAATCGACTAACATATCGATTCAAATGCAGAAAATACGTGCAACACAACATACACACTCATGCTCATAGGATTAATTCTTAAAAATGTGAATGAAAATGATTAAACACACATCAACATTCATACATGCAAAATACAGAGTAAATTCAACATTCGATCATGGCATTAAAACTGTAAATGACACAATGATCAAAACACTTATCTTTTAAAAATGATTTACACAATTGTCTACAGGAGAAAGATGTTCCACACAACCATAGACTCTGCTACTAGAATTCTGTCGACAACTAGTCACCCTCGAGTTGTGGCTATGTGTCCACAATGACAAAAAATCTCCTACATGTGTCTATAGTCCGTTGTGATAGCTAAAAACTTAGAAAAAAATCGTGATGTGACTCCTATAACAATTCCAAGTGCCCATATCCCATCCCCATCAATCTACACAACCCAAGGGGTAATGTTTCCTTCTCTGCACCATAGTCCTTCAGACAATCTCCATCCCCTCCAGGGCTTCATCACAGACCAACCAAGAATATCTCTATTGTGGGCTCCAGGAAATCTAGCTATAATAGAAGTGCTCACACAACATTTGCAAATGCTCTTTGGTTAATTTCTCACCAGAAAATCACTCAGGCATAACAACCTCATTCTTAGCATAATTACCATCTTTAGCAAGTTTCCTTTAATACACAATATGGAAGACCACTTCTTTTCAACACTCAGCTCTGGTTTTCCTCACTTCTTGCTAACTGTAAAAACTACTCTTCTTCCTACTCGAATTTCCTCTTCCCCCATGCTTGCTTCACTCTTGCTCTTCCTCGAAGGATGATTTCACTCAACCCATGTTGTCATAAATGAGTGGGTTGACTTCCTCACCCCAACCTCTTACATGAATTCAGTGATTGAGTGTTGAATAAGTCAAAGGGATAAATTGCTAAATGGAAAATTGATTAATGAAGATGGATTAAGACTCAAGGTAGATGGAAACCCCCTCAAAACCACCATTAATCCCCCTCTCTTATGGAATCATAGACCACCATTACTCTGGTCCTTACCAATCTACAGTCGGTGGTGTATTTTGTTTTATTATTTTGCAATGTACAATGTTTACATATTACATCACTTGGCCCCTGGCCATTCATAATATTCATAAGAGGGGCTATCCAAGACACCAAAGTGCACATTGCACCACTTTTACATTCTTCATGGCTTGTGGGGACATATTCCCCATTCCAATAATTGTTCAGCAAGGTTTGTAAATAAAAACTAGTCACCTTATTACCTATTGAAGAAACGTTGGTTAAACAAGCAACATCTTTCCATTAGGTTGTCTTCTCTGTCAATAAAAGGGGCTATCCAAGCATCCAAAGTGCACATTGCACCACTTTTAGGTTATTCATGGCTTGTGAGGATCCCCATTCCAATAATTGTTCAACAAGGTTCGTAAACAAAAACTAGTCACCTTATTACCTATTGAATACAAACTTTCCTTATTTGTGTCCCCAAGTCAATTTTAAGAGAGGATGTTGGAGATATGTTGTCTAAGCTCAACTTGTGACCCTAATGGAACGTAAATGTCAATCATTAAACACCATTAGTGGTCCATTGTGGACCACATTTGTGTTAGTGGGCGCCCACTAACACTAATGTGGTTCACAATGAACCACTAAGGGTGTTTAATGAATGACATTTATGATCCATTAGGGCCACAGGTCGAGCTTAGCCAACACATCTCCAACATCCTACCTTAAAATTGACTTGGGGAGACAAATAAGGAAAGTTGGCATAAAGTATATTTGACCAAGTAAATGTTACATCTGAACATTACCCTCCTTTTGAGTTGTATTGTTATTGTTGGATATGGTAGTCTTAGAGTTCTCTTGATGACAAAAATCTCAATCTTTAATTAAATATTTGGGAAAAAGACATGCAAAACCACTACCATAGAGGTTAAAATAGAGCACATTCTGGAAATGAACCGAACTTCCATAGAAGAGTTGGATCTTTGAGGGAGTTGTCTTTAAATTTCGTCTTCTACACACACATGAGCAATGGGTTGTGTTATCCCCAACTCCTAGGGATAACTAAGGAGATGATGTCTTGAGTCCCTCAGGTTGCGAACATGGAGTACTGAGAGACAGGTTGACCAGTAGTGTCCACTTGCACAGACAGAGAACCACCTCACCACCACAACTCCAGGTTCATCATGTTGGTATCCACCACATCAACAGGCCTCTGGAAGACATTGGGTCTTGCTCCATGAGGTACAAGCCAGGTATTATGGTGAGTGTCATTTAAATATTTGAGGCATTTGAGTTTTTTGCATCTATTACTACTTTTGATTATGTAACATTTGCTTGGACATTATGCTCTTTGCCCTGTTTCACTTTGGTGGTTGACATTGTGCCCTAGTAAGTGGGTCACCCTTAGGGATAGGTTTTCTACTGGGAGGTCCTCTTGACGAGTCATTGTGCCATTCCTGACCATACTTGTCACTTTCCACACTTCATCCCCTCATCTCTTTACCTTTTAGAATTTTCGGGTATATTGGCCGAAGAAGGGGTTGTCCCTCATTTCATGGGAAGAAGGGGCTGAAGGCCCAGAGGCTTGTAGCTGGAAAAAGATAAAATCCAACCATTAACCTTCTAGATGCTCGCCTAGGGATCCCAAGGACAATGAAATGTCTCTCACAAGAAACTAATGGAACTCGTGAAAAATAACTAATAACAAAATTCCAACCAAGGTGGAGCATGTGTGGGCAATGTTTTTAATGCTTAGGTAGAAGCCCCACACATGTTTTCAACTTGGGGAAGCATGATGTGACCAGGGTGGGGTCAAGGTGGGAACAATTTTTCATGCTTAGGTAGAATCCCCACCTTGGTTTCAACCTGGAAACATCTAAAAAGAATAAAATACATAAATGGGCTTGGAAAAAGGTTGCATTGAAAACAAAAGTGCAACACACCCTCTACAAAGGCACCCATAAATGAGACACTACAACACCTTTTATGTCATGAAACCCATGCCCAAAAGTCTTCCTCCCATCCATGACACCTCATCCACATGACTTATAAAGAGTTCCCCTCCTGAAACACTCCTAAACTTGAGGTACGATTCACCCAATAGGTCATTTTGTCAACCCAATAAGTCGTTTTGTCAACCCTCCCATACCTAAACTTGGCAAATTGCATAGGGTATTTAAGCATTGGTTTATTTTGATGAGGTGGTTTGGATGTACATGATTAGATGGCTCTTTTATTGATTTGATTTACTTATCATGATGCATTGGACTTGATATCCTTGGAGGGCATATCCATTTGTCTTTGCAAGACCTAACTGGTGGACAATTTTGGAAGAACAAGCCTAGCTTGGGCTTCCATGGGGTTTGAAGCCCACAAGTTGGATTCCAAGGGCCCACACTCTGAATGATGATGACATGCCTTTGGAAGCCTAAAGGACACCTTGGAGGATCTTTCCCACCCCCTACATTCCAAACAACTTGCTTCAAAGGGGAAAAATGCCACCTTTTGGGGGCTTGATGTCACCTAGGGATAGGGTTTGGTGGTGATGATGTATGACACATTTTGAAGAAGAGGCCCATGGATCGTGGAAGAAAGGTTTTAGTTGAAGAATGATATTTGGTCATTGGAGGCCTAGCGTTCCCTTCTCCAACTCAACGACTTGACCAAAAATGCCAAAAGTTGCCCAAAAGAAGGGTGATGTCATGTTTCTAGGGTTTCTTTTATGTACAAAGTATGAATTAAATAATATTATTTTTGTAAAGGGGGAAAGATAAGGGTTGTTGACCCCTTATCTTGTGTTTTACCCTAAGTTTTCTATACAAACTGTGTTTAGAGGATTTGTATAAATAGAGATCATCTCTATTTCATTTTTCATATAGCTCTCCCATGGTGAGAAGACTAATAACTGAAATTTTCGCTAGAATTGAACATATTTTAGAGCTTTAATTATTGAAGATGGCCTTTCACCCCTCCATAAGATAGAATAGGGGATTTTGGATGAGAAAATAATAGTTTAATGTAAAAGGAAGTTGAGAACCTCCTCTATAAATAGACGTTCACTTCCTCTCATTTGATCATCACTACTTGAGGGATATATCCCTTAAGAGGTTTGAAATTTTCTGAAATTTCTTGGAGCAGTTTGGTCTTGGATTGATGTCTTGGATGGAGGATTAAGGAATTTTGTGGATGGATGATTTTGTGAATGTTTCTCTTGTTTTGGTAGATGATCTATGAAACTAGGGTTTCCTCATGCATAGCGGCTTGGTTTAGTAAGTGTTCTTTTCTAGTTTATGTGTTGTTTCATGGTATATCTTGGTGGATGCTCTATTAGATGGTTAATAGTTGCATGTTATCTTGTATCCTTGGCTCATCTTGTTAGAAACCCTAAGAAAGGATTGACATTGTTTATCCCCTTCCCTTACTTCATTCATCTTAAACCTTCTTGAATAAATCAAAGTCTAGTTTAGGGGTTAAGATTGTTTATCCCCCTAGACCTTATCTTTGGCTAGTTCAAAGGCCTAGGGATTGTGATGGTACATTCCCCTAGGGTTTAACCTAGTTTCCACCTGGATCCCTTATTGGAAGACATAGGACTGGATTAGGAATTGTAATTGTACATCCCCCTAATGATGTTTTCCTAGAGAATTAGACATAGGAATTATGATGGTATATCCCCCTAGATCTTAATTTTTGAGTCATCCCTTGATTCTACTCTCCCTTGAGGTTACTCTCCTTGACTCCATATGCCCAATGAAAAGACATTGATCTCCCGACGTCCAACCACCTTCCTTTACTACCTTAAATCTTACCAAACACATTTTGCTTGGACTCACTCTTCACATCATCTTCAGCTTCATTACCCAAGTCACAGCAATCTTAATCCAAGGAAATTCCCTTGTGCCAAAGAAGAGTTGGCCTGAAGTGAAAGAGGGCTCATGAGGTGATAGTGACCTCCCTCTTGGTTACACTGGACCACACTTGAAATTTCATACTTTATCTCTATAAGTGTGAGTTTGTGTGATAACAAGCCAAAACAAACTTTCCAATATGTGCACGAAAATGTGCTAGCATCCTAGGAAATTCCAACAAGAGAGGATATTTACGCTGAGAGGAAAAGTATGAGTCAAAGTGTTTAAAACAATGTTGTACATAAGCATGACCTCATGTAATCATCCATACTCCATCCCAAAAAATTCCTTCAGTTGCTTCTTCTTTATGGAGAGCTACACAAATGTATCCTTATCCAAGCACTAACAAGGACTCCACTTTTCAATCTGTGGTTTCCCAATGGTCAACATGCCACTTGTAAATGTCCCCTTCTCTGTTGACAACCTCTAAAGGAAAATCAAAATAATGGCTCTAGTCTTAAGCTTATTTTCATTTAGTTTTATTAGATTATCATCAGAGAAATATTTATCAAAGACCTCGGTCATGACCTAGGTTTCTTGTTCAAAATTGTTGGGTATCTATAGCATACCGAACTCTCTTGTTGGGTCTCATTACAACTAAATCGACTAACATATCGATTCAAATGCAGAAAATACGTGAAACACAACATACACACTCATGCTAATATGATTAATTATTAAAAATGTGAATGAAAATGATTAAACACACATCAACATTCATACATGCAAAATACAGAGAAAATTCAACATTCGATCATAGCATTAAAACTGTAAATGACACAGTGATCAAAACACTTATCTTTTAAAAATGATTTACACAATTGTCTACAGGATAAAGATGTTCCACACAGCCATAGACTGCTACTAGAATTCTCTCGACAACAAGTCACCCTCGAGTTGTGTCTATGAGTCTACAATGACAGAAAATCTCCTACATGTGTCTATAGTCCGTTGTAATAGCTCAAAACCTAGAAAAACATCGTGATGTGACTCCTACAACAATTCCAAGTGCCCAGCTCCCATCCCCATCAATCTACACAATCCAAGGGATAATGTTTCCTTCTCTGCACCATAGTCCCTCAAACAATCTCCATCCCCTCCAAGGCTCCATCACATACCTTACTCTTCCTTGAAGTATGACTTCACTCAACCTATGTTGTCAAAAATGAGTGGGTTGACTTCCTCACCCAACCTCTTACATGAATTCAGTGATTGAGTGTTGAATAAGTTAAAGGGATAAATTGCTAAATGGAAAATTGATTAATGAAGATGGATTAAGACTCAAGGTATATGGAAACCCCCTCAAAACCACCATTAATCCCCCTCTCTTATGGACTCATAGCCCCCCATTACTCTGGTCCTTACCAATCTACAGTCGGTGGTGTATTTCATTTTATTATCTTACAATGTACAATGTTTACATATTACATCACTTGGACCTTGGCCATTCATAATATTCATAAGAGGGGCTATCCAAGACACCAAAGTGCACATTGCACCACTTTTACATTCTTCATGGCTTGTGGGGAAATATTCCCCATTCCAATAATTGTTCACCAAGGTTTGTAAATAAAAACTTGTCACCTTGTTGACCACCTATTCAGCTAGGGGTCAACTCATGTGCCATGAAGATGCATCACCAGATGCAATTTTGTTAAAGACAGTATTGGTTCTACTTGGGCATTTGATGCTCCAGCACAAAAAATTTGTAAACGAAATTTCCGCACCCCTGCGTGGGTTGATAATGTAATAAATCTGCATGGATCATAGTTAGGTCAGGTACCTTGGGATGTTTTCATTGGGAGAGTTCCTTTCACCAAGGGTTTTTTATCCTCAGGTTGTCAACCGGGCTTTAGGGCCTGGCTAACTTCCCTTGATTTTTTCCCTCCACACATGCAATAATTTCCTCCAAAGTGGTGAACGGCGTCCTAATGGTCTCATCCTTTGGTATCTATTGTTTAAGAATGTTGTAAATGACCATGCCAGATAGTGTAGAAAGTTTCGCGGAATTTCGTCGAGTCTAGATAGGTTTTTTTTAATTAATTAAATTTTTAATAATTTAATTAATTAATTATTTTTTGAGCTAATATTGTAAAAACTGAGTCTTTGGGCTTTTGATAGGGGTATTTGTGCTCAAAAGAAATGGAATAGCACCCCCTAAACCCATAGACCAAGTTTCATCTCAGTCGGACGAAGTTTACTATGTCTTTGTCCACTCAGAGTCAGTGTCAGTCAAAACAGCAATTTTAATTGCTAAGGTGACATTATTAAAATGTCAAAACTATTGTAATTTTGAGTTAGTGAGTGGATGTTAAGGTGGCAAGTTAGACCCTCCTAACCTACCCAAACCCAACCCAACAACTTAACAACTTGATTCAACCTCTTAACTCACCCCCTCACCTCTCTAGCTCACGCCCTAGGGGGAAAAACGTCCCCCCTCTACCCAAACTTCAATCTTTTGACTTGAAACTTGGAGTGGGCCCCTCTCACATGAGGTGCACCCCTCCTAACCCTTCACCTACCCAAAACCCTAACCCCCTCACACTCTAACTCTCCCTAAAGCTCACGCCCTCTCCTTAGCTTGCGCCCCCTTTGGTGGAGATCCACTCCCTTAACCCAAAACCTAACCCAACTCACCCAAAATAGCAAGTGGTCCCTCCTCTTTTGACAAGTGCGCCCTCCCTAGCCTGTTGGCTCATCCCAAGACAATCCACAACCATCCAAACCATTAATCCATGGCCAAAACCCTAACTGGGCGCCCCTCTTCTTGAGATTGGTGCTCTTGCTTTAGATTTGACACTTCGAATTGATCCAAGTACCTTCACTTTGCCTCTAGAGGTATAAAGAGAACCCTTCCTCACCATTTTTACTTACCATTTCTTTGAGCTAAAGTTAAC
>JASDQU010881392.1:0-27229 GCA_032191745.1 Picea mariana | reverse complement strand
CCTCAAAATATTCCTTGTGCATGTCATATTAAATCCATTAGCCACTACAACATTGAGCCCCTCAAAGTCCTCTATGGCAATGCATCTCCTGGCCACCAATGTTGCATCAATGAAGTTGTGGGTCGTCCCACCATCAATCAAGGTTGTGACTCGTTGTCTCCGTAGTACTCTGAATCTGAAAGTGTAGTAACTAGGGGTGCCTAATAGAGTGGCGATAGTCCCACCCTTGGCCTCCACACGAGGTCGTTCATCACTCGAATCTCCCTACTCATTGCCTTGTTCCTGTGTAGCTTCCTACACTTCCTCATCGTTGTCTGAGTGCACCTCTCTATAGAGTACTTTGCCATTCCCCATGCACCTGTGTCCCGGCTCCCAAGTCTCTTTGCAACTGAAGCAAAGTTTATTCCTTCTCAACTCACTGCGGGTTGCCTCGTCCATCTTCTCCTTTCCAGTCCACTCTTTCTAAAAAGGTTTCTTATCTTTGTTTTTCAGGGGAAGGAAAGGCTTGGAGAAAGTTTGTCTTTGGGACTGCATCCTCCATGTCTCGTGTCTTGATAATGGCATCCTATAGAGTCTCGGGTTTGAAGGCTTTCACCCAACCACGCAGTGGCTAAGATAAACCTTCAGTGAACAACATGACTAGCTTATGCTCAGATATATCTGTCACTGTGACTGCAAGCCTCTTAAACTCCGTAATGTAGGAATCTAGTGTCCCAACCTGTCTAAGTTGTGACAACTCTCTGAAATGCAGATCCGGATCCTTTTTGTCAAATCAATTCATCAATTTCTTTGTGAAGTCCAGATAGGAAGTAATGTTGGCATGTCCCACAGTGACCAATCCATGGTACCACCACTCATAGGCTTCTCCATCTAAGTGCAAGGTAGCAAATTTAATCACTTTTGCCTTTGTCATAGGGTTGAGTTGGAAGTATGTGTCCAACTTACGAACCCATGCTCTAGTTGTGCACTTGTTCGAACCATCAAAGGAAGGAATGGATAACTTTCCAACCTTTCGGATGAGATTAATGTTTTGTTGACCCTTGTTGACATCCCTTGGTCTGTCCCTATATTTGATAGTACAGTAGTCCTGTAATGACATGATTTCCTAGAACTAATCACCAAGATCCTGGTACTCCCTCCAATAATCATCAAAGGTTTCACCATGTCCTTGTTGCCCTTGATTTCTTGTTTGTTGATCCCCCAAGAACTGAGGTTAAAGAGGTCTAGGAATCATTCTACTGGTGGTCCTAGTGTTGTTTTGTGCGAGAATATTGTTGTCGTTGCCTTCTGCATGGTTCTCGTTGTATCCATTAGTAACCCCCTGAACCATTGTTGCCCCCATGGTTTTGGTTCCCATTGTGTCCATTGGAACCCTCTGCATCATTGTTACCCACATGATTTTGATTTGCTTGAATGCTGGCAATTAAGTGTGTCATGAGTTGTATCAGTTGTTGTTTCCCTCTGGCATCATGAGTTGTATCACTTGTTGTTGCCCTCTAAATGAGTGTTGGCTAAATCATTTAGGATATGCATGGCACTGTCTTCAGGTCTCTCATTGTTGTCCCCCATGTCTTCCTCTTCCTCTTCCTCTTCCTCTGATTCTCCTCTTCTTCTTCTTCTGAGTGAAATATGTTTTATGATCCTCTATACCTTCTTCTCCTCTATGTAATGTGTGTTTCGTCCCCCGGAATCATAAAAGTACCATGTAATGTACATGCTAGCAGAAAAACCCACTCTGATACCACTGTAATGTCCCCACTAAATTTTTTGGGGTTTTTACTTAGTTTAACATTGTGGACATTTCGTCAAACAGTTCGAACACATGCATTTTATCAAAAAGTTTACATGTAATTCTAATCTCTCTTGAAGGATTACAAAGAAAACACCAATATCGAAACTCAAATATATTTATTGCATTAATATTTATGACAACTGAAATATATGGGAAAATCCCAGCAACAGTACGGGAGCAATAAATGATGAAACTGGTGTATATTTATGTATGTTGCCTCTATAAATGCCAAGATAAATATGCATGTAGATGTTGGAATGATGCAGCAACTCCAAGATGATGATAACAGTCATGTAGGTGAAGGAAATCAACCCAGCTGGCATATGCAGCAGCCTCAAAAATCAATGGATAGTCCTGTAGCTGGAAACCACTTGCATTCGCCCATCGTAGCAGCAATAAAAATCATCCCCAACAGCAAAGAATCAACCCTCCTCCAAGTGAATCGACCCCAACAGAGAGTAGTCAACCCCACAAGGAAAAGTTAGCCCCTACAACCAAATATCAGATCTCTAATACAATAACTCGGCCTGCAGCAAGGGTACATGGCCTCCAACAAGGGAATATGGTCTCCAGCTAGGAAACTCGGCCTCCCTACAGCAGTAACTCGGCCCTCTTACACCCTAATCAACCTCCTCAAGGATGACTCGGTCTCTTCAAGAAAACTCGGCCCTAACACTAGCAAAACTCAACCACCAAATGAGAAAAACTCTGTCGCCAAATGAGTAACTTAGCCACAAACAAAAAATTCAGCCACCAAAAGATAAACTTCGTCACAAATGAAGCACAGTGAAAAGATCTGAGTGATCTTCTCTCCACGACCAGCTAAGGTGGATGGTCTCACCACCAAAACCAATCTTTCTCCTCTAGGGTTTTTCGTCCCAAGAGCCAAAAGCCACAAGAGCTCCACAATTTCTTTTTTAGAAAATAACAATGCATAATGAGAGAGGGTGCCCTCATTCCTCTTTTAACTCTTCGTTCACCCTTTTCTAACCCTTTTACCCTTTTAATAAAGTGACTTTATAAGCTCAAAGTCATTTAAAACACTTTTTCACTTAATTACTCAATGTCACTTTTAAAAAGATTGTCTTTTCGCCCCGCTGACATTAAACAATTAATCAATTCCTTTTTTATTTCACTGACTATAGCCTACGAGAATCACTTAGGCTATTCCGTCAATCTCCTAAAGTGATCATTTGGAAAGGAACATTACATTATCACTTTCATATCTTTAATATTTTGTCCTTTATGGAATACATGGGCTTGTCCCTTTTCTTATAATTCCTTATGGCTCCTCATAATGACCATCAAGTCTGTTATATTCAATTACTTATTGTATTTTATAGGAGACTTTCCCAAAGATGATCACTCTCATCAGTTTTATACTCTTACCTATATAATCTAATGAAATATAATGTACAGCATACGTATCTTTGTACTTGAATGCTTGATCTGTAGGGTTTTTGTTCTTGTATGTGAGTATTTGCAATGTCGTTGTTGTGTTCTTATCACTGGTTGAGAATTTAAAGTAAGAGACACAACACCGAATAGGTTGGGTTAATGCTTTATAACTATAATCAGAAATGACCAAGGAAGAGGAAAGGTGGTCTGTGACAAATTGAAAATAGATGCGAGGTCATGTGAAGTCATGCAAGCTTGCCCAGGCAAAGAGTCTACTTCAACAATAAGATTTTCAAGCATGCTAAAAATCTCAACAAAGTCGTTTTTCAGTATGCCAACTTTTGGAACAATCAATTCATAGTCAAGGACAAACAGTAGGAAACAAACAGATTATTAGAAAAGTATTCAGAAATGAAAAAAGAGCTATGCAAAAGTAATTCAGATTGCGATCTTGAAACTCCCCTGCAATATTGAGGAACTGACTCTGCACATTTATTATCCCAAGTAATTCATCATTAGCAAAACTTCAGCTTGTCAATCAGACACACTAGGATTTAAGTGAACAGAAACAACTATCCCTTTCATTTGCATGACACAAGAAAGAAAATTTCATTGTAAAGGACACAACTTGCTTACTTGAGTAGGCTGACTCCAGATATTCACCCTCCCACTAAAATTGGCAATTAACAAGGCACGTGAACAGGATATTGGAGACCACTCAATAAATTGCACAAAGTCACATGGAGAATCTGCGATGCAACCAGTGAATTCAGATAAATGGAAACATCATATCAGATCAGTCACTGTATCTGATTTGTAAAACAAAACCAACAATTTTTCAATTTGTCAAAAAGCTAGAAACAAGAGCAAAAGAGAAAAGATATGATATCCATCAAAAGCAGTAGACAAGATTAATACAAACCAGCATATAATAGTGCATCAATGAGTGCCTAGAGCATCACTTTTCTTATTGCACTTAATCCAAGGTAAATAATGTCAACAAATTTGTAATTTACGATGCAGTTTGGGGTGTGGATATGAGTACTAAGTACAAGTATATATAGTGGCAAGGCATCCTACCTACAGAGTTTAACAACTACATATTGCAGCAAGCTCACTATATATAGAGCCCCACTCACTAGAAAAGCCAAATTCAAAGATGACATAAACGTATTCTAAAAATATATGACCGCTAAGTGTTGGCCATATCCACTAAATAACATTTCAAATATTTCACCAGATTTGGTAGATAATGCAAAACTAGTGTAAATGAAAGCTCTATGAAAACATACAATCATCAATGAGGCAAGTAAACGGTCAATGGAACATAAAACAGTAAAAGCAATATACCTTGCAAGCAACTCAAGCATACCACATCACAACAAGACCTATGCAATCTCAACAACCCTAAACAGTTGCAAAAAATGGCAGATACATGATAATCAAAAAATAACATAAATTTTAACCTAGCTTTTGGACTGGTATCCCGTACTCCATAAAAACCAAACGTTTCATGGCTCTATAATAAGATAAGATAAGATAATTTTAATAATGTCCAACAAATGACCACAAAAGTAGGTCAATGGGACTGAGAGCTACAACAAGTATGAGTACAATGTGGGAGTGCAATCGCTACTCCTAGAAAATGCCGAAAATAACATAAAGAAAGAAATCTAAAGTCTAGTATAGTCTCAAAAAGTATATAACCATGACAAAGGCAAGGTGACCCAATATATAAGTGAGTATGCTCAACTCAAAAGACTATCAAGAGAGAGAGAGAGAGGTCTGACAATGAGGCTATCAAGGTCTCCTGGATCGGATGGCCGAGGGCAAGGGGGGCGAATTGGGCACTGGCTCACTATCGGAGTCCTCAAGGACTATCAAGGGGTTCGGCTGTATGATCCTGGGGGGGATGTAGGAGCAAGGGATACTCCTAGCATCCGAGGCCGAATGAAAGAAACTCTGGATAGAACTCTGGTAGTTCGTCTGAATCTAGGGGGTGGTTTGACGGACGGGAGGCGCCCTGCGCTGGATCTGTTTGAAACTATTCCCTCTAACTCTCTGAGGATGAATGGACCGAGTTTGATTGTTTGAAACTATTCCCTCTAACCAATCTCGATGATGATGATCTGTCTCCCCGTGGGAGAGGCCGAGGAGAGGAACGAGGTCTCACCAATCTACTATCCAGTGCATCTTGGGACTCCGCCCTCAGCTTGTTGCTCCGATCTAATGGGTCGTCATGAAAGTATGAGGTGATCGTCCTAGTCATCCCAGAGCGGAGCATGGCATGCAGGATCTGAGATCTGTGGCAAAATATCTCCCTAATGAAGAGGGCTAGGTATCTCTGGTCCTAGTACCGAAAGAAAGTAGAAAGTGAGCCCCCTGAGTCTCTATATAGGCAATGGTATCGTCCTATGATCTCATAGTATATAGGACACCTAAAGATGAGGTGCATCTCTGTCTCCGGCTCCTATAAGTGGCACATCTGGCAGATCCTATAAGACCATGGTATATGATGGATCATGGTCCATCTCAATCCGAAGCCGATGGGATCCGACCTGGACCTGACCCAAAGGGATCTTGAGTGAGTGCATCCAACGTCTGCGTGTATAAGGGGGGCGGACAATGATGCCATCCCGCATCTCCAAAAAGTGCTCTAGATAGAAAGACATCTTCGGGCATAGGTTCATCGAAGGTGAAGTCCAGGTGACATGAGTGTATAGTCTATAAATGTCCTCTCTGGTACCCTGATTCAGTACCTGTCTAGTCGACAAGAGATGGCGCAGTGCATCAAGGGAGAAACTAAATGGGGGAAGGTGCTCTAGGGAGATAGTCATCGACTATAGTCTCTGTGAGCATGAGACTACGAAGTCCCATCTAACAACCATTGTTCTGCACAAACAAACTACAACACAAGTTGCATCACTGCCTTCAAAACTTGCAAAGGACTGTCCCAAAAACAATGAACTTCTGTTCTTTAAGATGGCCACAGTTCAAAAATATATAAGCCCCAGCAAACCATTACAGGCCAATCAAGAGTCATAAATGAAGCTACATGAACTTCTGAAATGATGTCAACATAGAAATTTGCACTCTTAGCACATGCAGCGTAGAGCCCAAAGACAGCTAAACAGCTCCAACTCAGGCATGTTATGGATTATAAGCCCTCCTTCTGGGAGCTTGAAGCGCAAGTATAGGACTACTAGGTCACCAATTACCACTTTCTGAAGATTCATTAAAAATTAACAATGAGATACTACTCTTACAAGATATCAACCTCCATAAAGATGAATTGGCATTAAAGTACTTTAAAATTTAATCACTGAAGCTGCAAAATTCCAAAAACTGTATCAATACTTATAAAGTCCTCTGATATGTACCCGTGATATAATAGCCATACCCCACCCTTATTTCTCACACATATAACCAGTGGATATAGTGTACCTTCAAAAATTAAATACCCTTAACCTCAGAAATTGACAAAAAAGACCATTTGAATTGACAAGTTTATGTAATGAACATAATAGCATCAAAGAAAAGACTTATTCTTCACGAGGTGGGATTGTGGTTAGCCACAGACGAAGTGTACAAAACCTTTATCCCCTTGAAAGCAAATACATCTAAAGCCAGAAAACAGAGGACCAATCTATTTAAAGACCCCAAATCTCCAGGTTGTGTTCATACACCTCCAGCAGCAACACAATAAATGTGCAGAGGTCAATCAGCAATAAGGGAATACTAATTAACAAATAAAGTAGATACAAAATTAAATATATCCAAGGAATCTCTTCAAAAGTTGAACTTGTCCCCACCCTTGACTCGAACTGAAGGTGTGTTATAACTCTCCTTTTTCTGACCCAATGTTATCAGAACAGAACAGGTAATTGAAACAGTGAACCCCAAAACCAGAACTGGTAAAAAAACCAGAAAAAAAAGTTGACCAAAAACTACATTAAATATTCAAATTTTGAAGACCWCTCTCTTGCTCTCCCTCCCTCTCTCTCTCTCTGGACAGACCTCTGGGTCGAACTCACTCACTTATATTTTGGAGTACTTATTTTATATTCTGGATCATCATACTTTTGTCACAGGTTTATACATTTTTTAGGCTACCCCACTTTAGATTTMTTTCATTATGTTATTCTCAGCATTATCTAGGAGTTGCATTTGCACTYCCACATTGTAATCATACTTGTTGTAATCTTCAGTCCCATTGACCTACTTTTGTGGTCATTCGTTGGACAATAATAAAATTATCTTATCTTATCTTATCTTAATAAAAAATATATATTCATGTACATCAAATATAAATCCAAACCATTAGACAACAAATATGCAAAGCTTTATCATGTATATAGCATGCAAGGATGAATATAGAAAAATGGCACCAAGTGCAATATATATCTGAAACAAAATACATTAACATTGAGGCTCTAAATTGCCTACAAAGTCCAAAAATAATCATATTGTAGTTTACAATCAAATGAAACTACATAATCATCCTCTAGATTCTCTGCATGGGTATGGTCAAAGCACTTGAAGGTCCAACACCAATGTTTGTCTCCTATGGTGGTGAAAGCAGTTGCAAGTCATCCAGAATAAGTCCATCCATGATAGAAGGGGTCATCATTAAATAAATCAAATTAAGGTCTTACGGTAGTTGTAGGGATTCTTTTTTTCGGCTTTTTCGGGGAAAGCAGATGCACCGGTACAAAACTGTTCAAACTGACCAGTTTTGACCGGTTTTATTTTGCACTGGCCAGTTCCCATCCATTCCTAATCAGGGAAAACTTTAAGGATTGAAATATTATATCTAAGTATAGTATTCTAGGCAAATATTTTGATTTGATAAAATCATTCATGTAGATAATGTAGGTGAATTTTTGATAAAAAAATATACAATCTACTATTAATCCTTGTAAATTTTGGCAACTATTATTAATCTGAGCATAATTTATAAAACAATAGGTGAACTTTTAAACAAAATTTTCCAATTATTTTTTGAAAAAAAAATGCCAAAAAAAAACAATTGGCAAAAATTCCCCACTAAAAAAATACCTGGTCCTCGTAACATTGTTCTGACCTTTTATTTGATATGATGTTTGATCTAGATCCCTTGAAGGATCTTTATTTGAATATCACACTATGTGGGTATATGAAATGCTCATGCACATCTACAGAATGCAATTTTGTGATTTATAATAAAATTACGATATTTTTTCCGAGGAAAAAAGACATTGTTCCAACCTGAGGGTAAAAACTGTCGGTAACATCTGTGCATTCATGACCATAAAACAATCTGGCCCACTTCTAATATGTGAATAAATATGTCCTTCAAGTCCTTCCATCTCCCAGCCTTACCCAACCCAATTGGAAGAAGATCAAGAGAAAAAAAATATGTTTATCCCCCAACAGGCAAAGTACTTAATTATTTAAAATTTTCTCAATATTACATAAGTTGTTCCTTCTCATCAAAGTTACCATGCTCAAAATTTTCAAAAATTCATTGGCACCGCAAAGTCTTAAATATTYGTTCAGCAAAGAAAAACGAAACAAGTGATATAAGTTTCTTTGCTTTCATATATTTCAAAACAGCTAAGTCAACTGGTTCATGTTTGTGTTCAAATTTGGGGACAGAAATTCGGAAAAAGCTCACCGGTGCMAAAAAATATACAATAAAAATTGCTATTAAGTTCAATAAAGACAATTAAGCAAATTCCATTATAACTTCATATATTCAAACAACAACAAAAAATACAAATATCTTGTAACTTCAAATTTGACCCAAAAATATGTCAAATAAAATGTAAATGTCAACACTGAATACATACATACATATATGTATGGTTTTGTTTTAGCCCCAAGGATTAGCTTAATTGGTTGAACCATCCACCCAATGCATGTTGCCGACAGGGAAGCCATAGGTCACAGGTTCAGATCTGGTGGAGTCCCTCGGGGTTACCATCAACTATTGTGGCTGGCAGTTGAGCCACCCTCCATCTAAATATTGAAATATTCCGGATAAGTGGGGGGATTAAGCGAGGTTTTCTTTGGAAAAATAAATAAATGGTTTTATTTTTATATCTTTTAGGTTTAACATAAAGGAATCTTAAAATTTAATTTTGAAACTTATGAGAAAATCTGAATGGCCAATTCAATTTGCCTTGAGATTCGGCAAAATTTGAGTTTTATTTGAAAAATGCAGTGACTAAGCAAAATAGTACTGAGCATTTAGGGCATGCTTATTTTTCATATTTTATTATTTGAGGATTCTTCTTTTCCTTTATTATTTTGAATGGGCCCATGGTAAACAGCTATTGACCAAATTATCACTGGCTGTTGAACAAAAACGTCTGCATTCAATTGCTGTTGACAATTTGCCTATGATTTGAAGAAAATGATAAATGTTCATTTTTATTCAGACGGTAAAATTCAAGAAATTTGGTTGAAGCAGCCAAATTTCATAACCATGTTTTTCCTTATTAGTTGAATTCAGAAACAAAGATAACAACTGGCAATTAAAACAAAGAGAGAATCAAAGAAGATTCAAATAAAACCTACAGAGATGGAGTTTGTAAGTACAAAAAGGGCCTTCGTGTGTATATTTTATGCTCGCCGTGATTTGTATCTGCACTACTTTATTTCTATTAGCTAGCTGTTTATTTCTTCTACTTCTAATATAGTTTCGCACTCCCACTATGCTTTTCCACTTGCTGTACTTTTGAGACCCATTGAACCACTTGCAAATTGGAGGAAAATTAAAATGTAACTTTCATTAATAAAATCACATCTTTTACATAGGATGAAGAGGGGCATTTCCCAACTGTCTCCTCACATGCAATTTATCCATTGACCAATCTGATTATCACAATCATAAGATTAAGCTGATTGTTGCCACCCTCAAATGAAATCAAGGGTGGGGCCCGTTTTACAAAAAGTAATAAATAAGTACTTTCAATGCCTGCTTTCACATATATTTACTGTCTGCCAAAATAAACATTTAGAATGTAAAATCACATCATGGTTTGAGCTTTTATAATCAATGTCAACAAATGTAGTCCACTGTGCATTCACACCTATATCCTTAATACCATTGACAGCAAGGCTGTAGATAATGAGGGCCAATGATATAACATATTAATAGTAATGCCAATCATAATACGATGTAATACTAATTAGTAATTAGTTATTATATAAGGGTTATAATAACATGCAATAATATGATTATTGTATAATGCACAAGGAACATAGTATGAAGCTATGTTTCAACTTTCACCAAGGTTTGATGCCCGGGGGACTTTCAGGGACAGTTGGAGAGACTGCTAATATTTTAGAGGACGGCATAAGAGACAAGAGGGTACAGAATATAATGGACCCCTTAGAACATATTGAAGTATTACTAATTTTATTATCAAGAGATCATGATTAATCATTAAAAAAAAAGTTTTCAAAATGGTTTTTGCTGACAAAGTCACCCCTTAACATATGGGACAGTTGGACATCCCAATGAGGGAACCACGGGACTTTTTGGCATCCCCAATGACGAGGGATGACGAGGGGGATGGCAACAGTATTCTTTGTTTTTTATCTATTTATTTCTTGCAGAATATTACCACAATTTGTTTCTAACACAAACTCACGACCACGGCTGTACCTTTTTGTTTTCTTTTATTGTCACGTAAATATATCTTCCACAAAATGTCCTTCTCTCAGCAAAACAATTTCTCTGTATAGCATTATCTTTTTCCTCTTTTTTCACATTTTTCTAGACTGGAGCTTTTTTATTAATGGGCTTCCAGCCAAGGAAGTTTTATGCCATGGGCAAGATAAATAGGCTTTTCTATTGTTATCACATCAATATATCTTCCATAACGCTGTTCTCTCAGCAAAATAATTTATTACTGTAACAACCTTTACCTTTTGCCTCCTTTTGTCAAATTTACCAATGAAGCTTATTGTTATTGGCTAACAGCCAAGAAAGTTTTGGCCACCAGACAAGGAAGTTTTGTTGCCAATGGCAACAAATTTAGCCACAGGCTAGCAGGGATGGAACCCACTTAGATACCTAATTGTTATGAACCAAATGGTTCAGAAACCAACCATTCACTGAAAGAGAGTATGATGACTCATAAATGTAATGTCTAATGACAAATATAAATAATAAGATATGATTGATATGTACGTGATGATACAATTGAACAATGTGATCCCTTTATATAGCGCTAAAGATATAGGTCATGATGAAAGGTCGTGACCCACCTTAAAGGTTTTAATTAATACTAATTAATGATAATTATTGTTTGATTAGGGTTTAATATATTATACATTGCATATTATATTGTAATAGATATAACACATGGGTTTTACACACACAAGTGTGGACAGGAATACACATAAGAATGAGAAGAGTG
This sequence comes from Picea mariana, assembly GCA_032191745.1. Lineage (NCBI taxonomy): Eukaryota > Viridiplantae > Streptophyta > Pinopsida > Pinales > Pinaceae > Picea > Picea mariana. The sequence goes on along the minus strand of JASDQU010881392.1, from coordinate 15,628 downwards.
GATTCATAAATAAGTTATTACATGATGCAATGTCTCATTATATTGTAGGAGACAAAGTGTACATTATGTAACCCCCAAATACCTAACCATCAACTACTACATTAAATAACTCATTATTACATCACTTTATTAGTAAGACTTTATTATATGCCCAACTCCTAATTAATAAGTCTAAGTTCTAAAAATGACCATTATCTCTAACACCCTCCCATAATGATCATTTTACATGCTTGTTCAAATATAAAAAAACAAAAGCTTTGGAGAAGCAAGATGTTTACAGTCCACTCCAAGATAGGGTCTTCAAAACAATGATTGGAAGTGAACTGTATATGGCAAGGTTGATAAAGTACAATTTACATCACCATCCTTCTATCTAACCATTGATTCAACAGCCGCGTGAAAGCCAATGTTGGCTGAATAGTCAACTTTTCCACCATTGACATAGAACTTGACTTGTTCACCAAACTCACCTCCTCCGCATCTTGGCAGTCCAACACATCAAAATTGTGTGTTTGCTTCTCTGAGGAAGCACCATATCATTTTACCACTTCATCTTCACCCTCCATAAAGGTCTTCTTATGAAGTACAACAGATAATGGATAATATATCAGCTGTTTGCCTTTTCTTCTTTGTTGATTAAGACTTGTTTTAGCAGCAACATCATCTAGGGCTTCATTTCTTGAGATCTGTCTCACCTGACACCTCTTTGACCTAGGCATTATGGCTGAGTTTTCAACGAAATTACACCCATAGCAACCATCTTATTGTTATTCTTGTCAACAATAAAAGACCTATTATTGCTGAAATTTATGTCCAAGTGTGGACTATGCTTCATTATACTAATAATTGAAAGTTGATTTTTCTCCAAACAAGGAACACAATAGACATCTTTAGCCATTACCTCCTCACCTCTTAGCTGAAGAAGGATATTTCCTATGTTACCAGATAGGTCAGGCCCAGGGGCTGGATCCACAGATACCCTGATCGAATAAAGATTTGGATCCGGATCCATTGGGATCCACCCAGGATTCGTATGAACAACGCCCATTGCCAAACGTAAAAGTGCGTCGTGTTAAATTTGCATCAACCAGTGGACTATACAATAGACAAACTAAAATGTTTTCTCGAGTTACGATATTGACAATGATATTGGAGCTTTGGAGAAAGTAAGGAAGATAAATTCTCCGATATCCCCATAAATTCCTGTGGAAGCAAAGCATAAAACATGGAGACAAATAGTCATAACTTAGTTGCAACAAGTTGGCCAACAAAATAAAGAAATATAAGAAGTGATAGTAAACAGAGCACACAGCTTGTAATGCATGCTAGAAGGTGCGAGATCAATGAGTGTCATAGCAGTGTAATTGTTGCCTTAGCAAAAGCTGCTCCCGTCAAAATGCTACCAATGAGCCAAGGAAATGCTACATARGATTTATGAGATTCCACACGGCCRGTTCGGGGCCGGCAAGGGTTTTTCCAATGCTATAATGCATATGCTTTTTAAAATATATTAAAGTTAATGAATGTTTAACTTCAAAGCATATTAATGGWAAAATTKATATATTAAAGCATATTAAAGGTAAAATTGACATATTAAAGCATATTAAATTTWKCTAACTTTATCTTTTATATATTTAATAGAGTTAACTTCAAAGCATAGGATAATTGATGTTTAACTTGTGTAATTAATGTTAAATAGTAAATACTTATAAATTAATTTAATATATTAATTATTTTTATAAGTATTACAAATATTATATATATAAGTTATATATTAAAAAAATTGTATATATTTTTTATTATGTAAATTTTAATTTTAAAAAATTATAAAATATATTTATATTATTTGTACTTGCCGTATTCGGATCCTGGCTTTTCAAAAAAATGTCGGATCCATATTTGGATCCGTATCCGAATCCTGGTAACTTAGGATATTTCCATTTCCTCTAACCCTGTATTCTTATCCACCACTCAACACAACAGAATCAGAATGTGATTTATCCTCTACAAAACCAGTATACCAATCAATACAATTAATAAAATGTTTAGATGCCCCTGAATCAATGTACCAATCATCCTTAACACTCTTTTAATCCTTGTCTCTAACCACGAACACAAAATTATTCCTTCCTGTGTTCAGCCACATTAGCATGTTTCTTCCAGGATTGATCATCGAAAGAATGCTCTTGGTTGTGCTTTTCATCCCACCAGCACTTCTTGCAAACTCTGCTTACATGGCCTAACTTGCCACAATAAAAGCATTTAATAGCTATCTATATTTACCTGACTCAAAAGATTTATTTCCATCACTCTTCTCTTTTTTTGTTTCCCTTCCTCTTGAACTTCGCTACAAGTGCCACCTCAGAAGCCTCATTCCCACTGCTATTCCCAAACTACTTTTTCCATCTATCTTGTTGTAACAGCTTAGTGCTCAACTACTCAAATGTCACATATTTATCAGTACTAGTAATGTTCAAGGTTTCAATAAAATTTGCATAGGAAAAAGGCAAACTTTTCAAAGTTATAACCACCAAATCTTCTTCTTCCATTTTCCTTTTGAGTGATTTAAATTGATCTCTAATATCCTTAATTTTTATCAAATGATCTTGCAAAGAGTCCAACTCCTCCATTTTGATTGAAAATAATTGATATTTAAGGAAAAAAGCTCTACCTCTGTCTGAGATTTCATGCATGGCTCATAATTCTCCCACATGATAAATGCATCATTACCATCTTGTACTTCGAGAAGCTTCTCATTTGTTACTGAAAGCTTGATTAGCATCACAGCCTCTTGATTCTTCGCATCATACACCACTTAGGCATCCACATCGATCTAACTTCACACTTCTTTTCCCAATACAAGTTTGTCCAAACATCTGTATTTACTATTCAAAGATTGCAAGCATCTTCTATCTCCATGAATTAAAATTATGTCCATTAACCTTTTTGTTTACATCCAACATGATATGGGACCAACAGGCAATTTTTAAGGTTTTAAATACACCAAACAGTTCTTAAATCATTCTTCTGACTGAATGATTAACAACCAAAAATTTCTGAATTTCTAACTCAGTGACTAACAACCAAACAGTGTCCCAATTTTCATAACAGCAACACAGCCTAAACCTCAATTTCTATCCAGGGGTGGCAGGAGCAAGAGGGGTCATCTATGACCCAGAAGGAAAAAAAGAATCCACCTATGCTTGGGGGCTAGGAATTGCAACGAACAATCAAGCCAAAGCCTATGCCCTGTTGCAGGGACTTTCCATCATCATTAGCTTGGGAATAAGAGAATGCCATAGGCTAAAGATTCTACAAATGAAGATTTTTTCCAGGGATATTTGCTCGAAATCCGGCGAGAAATTGTTGGATTTGTAGATTTAAGTGATTATTTCTGTAAAATCCAAGTGCCCTGGGAGTTTTTCGGCATGCTGAATCCATTTCTGCATTCAAAAATGGATTCTGAACAACAGAAAATAGTGATTCGTGTAAATTTATATCGCCGGATTCCAACGAAAAAAGCCATTTCGTAGAACAGCTAGCCAATGCCATAAGAGAATTGATAGTCATAGGGGATTCAAGGATGGTAATCAACTCACTAAATCGTCAGGAACCTGCATAAGATCTTCAATTAGCCTCAATCCTCTATAGAATTGAAAAACCCATTCAGAAGTTAGTTAAAATTTCCTTCTATCACATCTTAAGAGAGCTAAATGGTAAGGCTGAAAGGATGGCTAAGGAAGCTATGCGACTGTCATGAGGAACGATAGCAAAAAATGGGGTGTATCGTCCACATATATCCCCTAAGACTAACCCCCAAACTTCATTTCTAAGGTATGAAATTATCAGAGTGCAAGGTAAGCATTAAAGGTATGCAGGTGTCAAGCACGAGGGAAAAAGTCTTGAGTACAAAGCTCCCACATTACAGCACGAACCTGGTATGAGAGAGGCATAAAGATATGCCATCTGCTATCACTCCATTTATTTGTGATGGGACTAATCCAAGCAAGGACATGGGAGGTTCAATCATGTGGGGAGGTTCTTGAAACTCTGGCTTTTGTATTTGGCAACACCTAGGGTTACTTCTAGATGTTTCTCCTCTGGTCAGCAGTGAAGAAGGTCTATGCCCCTATGCCAGAACGTCTTCGATGCTTGGTATTCCGAGTATGTGCTCATTCCTCCTGGAGTGAATTCTTCTAATGTAAAAGATCGGTAGTTTTCAATCAATCGCTTTCAGGAATTTTTGTTTGGTGCTGGTTGATTAGGAGACTTTCCTGCGCCCTGTGGAAGGGGTTTGATGTTTTATATGGCTTAGAAACTCTGTTTCTACGTGAGTTCCTTGTATTGTGGTGGCAGTCCTGTTGCATTGTTTTATCGAGGTGCCCTTGTCTGAGGTTCTATGTTTTGAATAAGCCAATTGTCTTGGCCTGTTGGGGGAAGGAATCTGTGCTCTTTTGGCACATTTCTGTTAGTGGGAATATTCTTACAAAGAGCAAAAAGAAGATAGATTTCTGTCTTGTTGAAATAGAGATAAACTGGAGCATCCTTTCCAGTCCACACTTCTCGTCTTGTTACACACCAGTTTTCTACAGTCACAAGAAGAGGTCTGTTGGAGTTTCTCAGGCCATACTGGTCATCAAGTTCTGTAGTGGAAATCAGAGGCTATCTTTTGAAATTGGGTTTAAAATGGAACCTTGAGACATCAGAGACGTTCGTAAGGTTTTAAGGAGACATGAAGAGTCCCTGGTCAGCAACGAAAATTCTCTCAGGTCCCTCTTCGCAACTGAGCATAGTATGGAAATGTAACAACAGGATCAATATAAAAGAATTATGGGAATTCTAAGGGAATATGGAGAAAAAATTTCAGAGTTAGAAATGGACTATTATAAAATCAAATGCTTCATTCAGTACTTGAGCGAAGCAACAATTTCAGACTCCACATCTTCAGAACAGACCGTAGAGCAGACTGAAGACAAAGACAAGGAAGCAGAATGTGGACAGCAGCAGAAAGGAGGAATGGCAGTGGACCAGCCTCATATTTCCCTGGAGACAAATCTTCAAAATTATCTCAGATAAATGCTATGTAGTTGTATTTGCATTTTGAATGTTTTCTATTGATGTTATAGTTGGCATATTAGTATATATGTAACTACTGGAAAGCTGGGAAAGCAAGACTCGGATATTAGGAAAAATCAAAAGATGCTGCTGGGGGACTTTTTTGAAACAGCAGATATGTACTCTGTAAATTTGCATTTTGGCCCATATTATAATAGAAAATTCCCCAGTTCTAGTTTAAAAAAATACAATTTCTATCAGCAAACAACCACTTGCCACTCAAGTTTCAGAAAATATTTATGCTCTATCGTTGGTCTAAAATATCTAATAGAAAATTATTCTTCCACCAATTTGGAAATGTATATACTTGCACATAAGAATATTAATAAACTCACTTGTAGTTTATGTGTATCTGTAAACCTCTCTGTTTCTCCTCATTCGTGGCTGCACCCTCCTGCTTGAAGTCACAATCTTATCCCAAATTACAACTACCCCTTGTCACAACTCACGACGACAACTTCTCTGTCAAGTTTCATGCAGCAAAGTCTTACAGGGGGTAATCTCTCTCTCTCTCTCTCTCTCTCTCTCTCTCTCTCTCTCTCTGCGATTGGACAGGCTTGGTCCCACTCATCCACATTTCTTTTGACCTCTTCGACTGCCCCACCTCTTTGACAGCCCGATTCCTCTTAGAGACTCGTGGGTTGGATTCTTTAATTCCTATATAGGTGCCGACTTCCTTTCTCTAACCACGACTCTCTGCAACGGGATGGTAACTCCTCCGTCAGCCCCACCTTTTCCATTCACTCAACAACTCTTCTCGATTCCTTGGCAGCAGCTACTCAATTCATGTTTGACGGTTCATGTAGGCAAGTAACTCTCAACTTCAGCATGGTATCTTTCATCTTTTATTCCCACAATAGGCATGTGCAAGATGGCGTAGTAGATCGACAACGCTGTTATTCCCACCAATACCTGTGATAGCATCAGGTTATCTTTCATGGCTTCCTAGTGTTTTAAAAAGCAGTCTGAGTCAACTCGACCGAGTTGACCAGTGACCGTATCGACTCGACCCTCGACTTGGAGGACTGGTTTGGTACCGTACCAGCCGAGTCAAAGCATGACTCGGCCAGTTTCGGTACTAAACCAGCCCTACTCGGCCAAGTAGGTATTGTATCCCACCAACATGCAAAATTCAATTATTCTTTAAAAGGATTTGACCAAAAGCAGTGGCAATTAATGGTAATGTTAAATTCTTAAAGTAAAAGGATAAAAAAGAAAAATAAAGGAAATGCCAACTTCAAGAGAAAGATAAAGGAAATGCCAACTTCAATTTAAAGGAAATGCCAACTTCAAAAGAAAGATAAAGGAAATGCCAACTTCAACTTTTACTTAAACTTTTAACATTACCATTAATTGTTTCAGGATGTTTGAGAGTGGTTCCAACCTCATTGGACTTGATATGAAGAAAGTAGAATTTCATGACCCATTCAAAATTCAACATACTTTAACAGTTTTCAGGATTTCAAGATTGGTAGGATTGTAACATTTTCATTGGATTCTATCACGTATGAGGGTATGGGATTGGCATTTAATCAAGAGCACCAAGCCCTTTATGTACCTCGAAGTCGGTGGTATTGATTGTTGAACTCCTTTGTCATGGCCTGAGCAAAAATGTACCCTTCACTCAAACCAAAATCATTGAATAGGCATGTTAGCCTTTTCTACCATATTATAAGGCTTATATTAGGTGGTTTCATCAAAATTGGGTGGTGTTGATTGATGTCCCTAGAAGATCAAGGTAGAGGGAAAGGCTAGACAAGAGGCAAAGGGTGATACTAATGATGAGGATCCCAATATAAGCAATGATGGAACATTGCTTGTCATTTGTCTTTGTCATTTAAATGTTCTTGCTCATTTTTTCATAATGCTTTCTTTCAAAGTTCCAATAATATTTTGGAATCATAGTTTGGAATATTTAAAAGATGATTTTTTCATTAAAAGTTAAATATTTTATTATTTTTTTGTAAACCAATTCATTGAAATCAGATCAGTTCAAGTCAATCAGAGTCTGAGTTGGCCCTCGACCAATTCCGAGTCCCAGTGTGAGTTTTAAAACATAAGGGCTTCCACAAGCACGGAGCTCTATCTCACAAGGTGGCTCTATCCGTGCAACTGTCTCCACACTTCGCTGACTGGGAGATGACTCTAACAAACCTCCAGGCAAGCTCTCATTTTGTCACAGCAGCTCCCTCTTTTATTCCTGGGTATTCACTCCTTTTTGTTGAATTTTACCTATAACTCAGTCACTGAAATAATTGTCAATGATTTACTAAAATCTAGAAATTATGTTTGCTGATATAAAATCTGAAATCATGCAAGTTACCTACCGCTGAGTTATAAATCAGAATTTAACAGCAGAAGCATACACGGAAATCACACACATAAATTGGACAACACAGGAAGTACCCTGGAAACCCTAGTGTGGGGAAAACCAGCAAAGGAGGGGCTTTATTGAGCTTGAGAAAGTTTTACAGCAGCATTTACACACAGGAAAACTCAGAAAACTATAACAGCAGCTACAGAAATGCTTACAGCACCAACTCTGCCCTGTTCTGGGAGCTGTACGGCCCTCCAAAACTCAGCCTAACAGGCCACTATACGGCCCAGCTGTCTTGGCCACTTCTAGGTGTTGTACGGCTGCCTTAGTGCGCCCTTCTAGGCCTCTGAACAGCCCAGAAATCTCTGCTGTACCAACTGCTATATAGCACGGCCCTGTAGAGCCTATTGAACAGCATGTACGGCCCTGAGAAGATGAGTAGTATCCCACTGCCCACTCTTAGCAAATTCTGCCAGATTCTTGCTGCCCTTGCTCTGCTCAACTAGCCCTCAAGAGCTCCTGAAGTTGGCTGCTCTGTTCTGCTCAAACTCCTCAGCAAAACACAGCCACTCTCCTAAGCTCCAGCTCCCTCCTTCAGTTCACTTGCTCAACTCACAAATGAGAGAATGTGTCTTGTCCTCTCACCCTCGGCCTCCTTTTATCTCCTTAGCAGCCCCCCATTCCCTTGAGATGTGTGCCCAGCCTTGGGCCTCAATGGCTGAGACTGGGGCTGTTGGACCCCACTCTCCACTAGGTGGTGCACCCCCCTTTTGACAGGGACTCACACTCCACTAGAAGCCTCCATGAGGTACGCCCTCTCTCCTTGGGCCCCACATTCCACTCAAAGATGAAAAAATTGGCTGCAAGCCTAAGTCAGACTTAGGCTGAAATACTAAGGCTAATCTGGGTCAATTTTAGGTGTCCATCAGCATGCCCAGGACACATGGGCCTATGCTGAGACACCTCATGAGCTAAAACTAACACTTTTTCTCTTTTTTTTTTTAATTTCCACATACACATGCGCACTCTAATACGATACCATATTGCAATACACAAATTTAAAAAAAAAATTGTATCTTTGTAGTCGAGATGTCTCACTTCTATCCAACTGTGTGTGTGATTGTAGTCCCTCGGTGCTTTCTCTAATCACAACAGTCCCTCAACTCCTTCACATGCTTCCTTAGCTTCTCCTTACCATGGCTCTGATACCATGTGATTTTTACACACAAACATGGATAGAAATACACATGAGAATGAGAAAGAGTGGATTCATGCATAGATTACTAGATGACGTAATGTCTCATTACATAGTAAGAGAAGAGGAGTACGTTACATAACTCCCATATACCTAACCATTAACTACTACATTAAATAACTTGTAATCACATCACTTTATTAGTAAGACTTTATTATATGCCTAAGTCCTCAGTAATATGGCTAAGTTCTAAATATGACCATTATCTCTAACAACACACTCTTAGCCTTTGTAAAATCTTCAAGTTCTAGGACCAATCTCCAATCTTCTTCATAAAGTTGAACATTCTGGAAAATTTTCTTTAGGAGATTATTTATTATAAATTCCCATAAGCCTGGATATTTGTCAATGAGAGCAGAGAAACCGACTACCTCTCTAAAAAACCCATCCATTGCTACGGTTTCTCCGATAAGGTCAAGAAAGTGGCTCCAATACCACTATTATGGATCCAAACTGTTACAGTTAACAAACTATATAGAAATGTGTTGTTATGACTTGAAATAAGATCCGGCTAATTGGAACAAAACGGAAAATGAAAAAACGCAGCTTAAGACATTAATCTGAAAGTTTTAAGCATTCGAAAGAAACACCCTTTGATTATTGGTTCAGACAGCACATAGGATAAAGTAAACTTTCCTGAGTCGGTGTGGACGCCAACTCAGGACTAAGTCTCCAAGCCAGTATGGGTGCTGCACTTGGCCAGGGAATCAATCTCTCATAGACTACCTGTAGAATAAAACTGTTCTAAAGCTAGTACTAGTGTGTGTAAAATTTAAATAGATTATTATCCCTTCAAAATTGGGCAAGACAACAATAGGATAAGACCAGGACAATTTGAAGATGCTATTTTGGAAAAGATAAGAATGTTAATTTAGAGAAAATAAGAATACTATCCTAAGAGAAGATAAAAAATAGTATTTTAAGAGTCCCAAGTTAGAGTTGCTAAGGTTTATCCAAGAAATGTAAGATCATGCTCAAGCATGTATTATTGGAAGCATCCTATGAGCTGGAACTAGTTCGTATTTCCTTAAGTATCACAATAGATGTAAACAAATCAAACATTTAGCCCAAGATGCACTTAAACATCATAACGACATAAAATGTGAATCATGAATTCTCCAGATTATAAAGTACACATTGTATCCCTTATTACATTCGAGCATCTCTTAATAACTATTATATCTCTATTACTTTTAAATGATATAAGGAAAGCGTGAAGGATAACAAAATTGTATATTGGCACTGTTATCGCACAGTTTGTAGCAAGGATAAAAGGCTTGAGGTTTAAAGGCCAAACTGGCGTAACAGGAACCAATCCCACCCAATGTCACCACAATGGGATGGTTCTTTCTATTTAGGGTGGTAAGGCCCAGGGGAGACGTCCCCGGTGACCTGGGGTTCTGAGAGGCAAAGGATTTACAAGATAAAGTAGTTATTCCCCCTTCACAAGTCACCACCGAGCAGATAGTCCGGCCAAAGGCCAATGATAAAGTAAAACCCCCAAAGAGATACACCTGCCTGAGACGAAGCAACAATGAACTGATATATGCAAGCTTTGATCAATGGGTTAGTACTTCAGGTAAATTTAATGACTATCTGATAAACATATAAGCAATAAATATTGACGCAGTCAATGTTTATAAATAGCAATGAAAATTATGTCACTTCACCAATAAATGTTGGAACAATATGGCATTCAATGTAATAAATCAATACTTCATTTAATTTATGCCTTTAATCACCATTCAATTGCTTATAAAGTAAAACGTTTTGCTGCACTAATGATATTATGGCTAAAGATGACGGCAGCATATAGGGTTAGAAGGTTAGTTTAGGCTAGGGTTAGTGAAGTTAGGGTTTTGATTCAAAAGTTTGAGAGTAGTTTTGATCAGGTTCACTTCAATGCATGAGGTCTTAGGATCAATGCCTTAGGGTTAAATGGAGTCAATAGTGAAAGACACAAGAGCTGAAGGAGACAAAAGTCAAAACGGCTAAGGACTAGAGGGAGAGGCTTTGAGGTGTTGCTAAGGCAAGGCCTCAAAGTCAAAACCCTGGGGGAGAGAGGCTCACTTTGGTGTAGATGAGCTAGGCCTCGATGCTCTCTCCTCCTTCCTTAACTCAAATGGCAAAAACGGCTAGCTGAAAGATAGCATAAACTAAGACAAGAGGGTTTGATGAAGAAGAGTGTTGCTACAGCAAGGCTCTTTCAGCAAACCCTAGAAAAAATCGGCCTAAAGTGTAGTAGACCTAGGCTTAAGGCATCTCTTTCTTCTTAGTACGGCTAGCAACAAATGAAGAGAAGAAGAGGGTGTAGCTACGGCTAGGCTCTCTCTTCTCTATCAATGGCTGAAAATTTCTCTCAAAGGGGACATGAGACAAGGACCTACTTGTGTGCTTGTCACCTAGGGTTTTATTCAGCAAAAATCATAAACATATGCAAGAAATGAAACTACAACCATTCATTCAAGAAGTTTTGAAGAAAATTACTTACATATCACCAAGAAATGTCAATGCAAACCCTAGTTGTAACACCTTCCTTCAAGAGAAATGCCAAAACATGCCAAGATAATCCTCCTTCAACAAGTGTGCATCACTAAATCAGCCAATAACCCAAGAGAGGGCACAAATTTCAAACCTCCTTATGGAGTGAGTAAATTGTGATGAAAAAATGAAGGTGAAAATTCTTCATTTATACAATTTCATGACCTAAATTTACATTTTAGGTCATGTAAAAGGCCGACATGGCCAAAATACTAAATCATATTGTTTTTACATTAAAATGTCAAATTTAAAACCCTAATCAAGCTGAAAAGAGACATGAAGCCCCTCCAAAGGAGACGTTAGCCCCTTTTAGGGAAAATGGGGCATCCTAGAGCAAAACGTTAGCCCTCCTTAGGCTCCTCCATCATGCCACACGTGCCATTACTGCCCAGTCTGCCTCCCAAGACGTCCAATAGGCTGGATGACGTCATGGTCATCAAGGGTGACGTCCCAGGCCTTCCAAGGCCAACGTTCCACTGAAAGAGGGTCAATCCCCCTAGGTCAAGCTTTGCCAAAGTGCCTCTGGTGGAACGTCATCTCCTTCTCTGGTGCAAAGCCCCTGATCCATCTCTGTCCTGTCTCTACCCCCTGATGGGGTCTCAGCATCCACCCGATGGGCTCTTCAGCCCCATGGAGGTCCGAACTGATCATCTCCCCATGTGTACCGGTCCAAAATGGTACCTGTCTGTCGGGCATGGTCCTGCACATCAAAAGCTACACCCTCCATGGGCTCATAAGTCACAGGGATCATAGAAATGTCTATCACATCTCATCATCAATATTATTAAACATGTGCATAAAATGCCTAATACATCAGTTAACAGCTCAAAGACGTTACACAAGCCTACAATACAAGTCTGGAGAAAAGGACAAGGCGTCCTATTGGGCTAGTGTCCACTGGAAAAGGGAAGTTCCCGGAAGAGACCTCATCCAAGCCATGTAAGTGGGTGATGTGGTCAAGGGAAGTCCAAGCATCTGGGTGCAATGAGGGCCAAAGATGCAAGAGATGTTACCTATGGGTGCCTTTGTTAGAAGGCGAGTTGTACCTGTCCTGGATGCATTTTTTCCAAGCCCATTCTTGCCTTTTATTCTTATTCTTTTCATTCTTTTATCTTTTATTGCTTTTCCTCCTTTTTTGTTCAAGAGCTAATCAGGGACACTGCCCTGGTGTGGTGACCAGTGGTAGCAGCGTTACCCACAAGTACTGTCACAGAAATTGGAAGGTTGGCTCGTGATGAGACCCCCTTTCCCTTGGCCATGCAACCAAGAGTCACTGCCCTGGCGTGGTAACCAGTCGGTGGCAATGTCATACTGCTAGGTACCCATGGACCTAATAGGCTGGCTCGTGATGAGACCCCCTATCCTCTGGTTAGGTCTTGTTTTATTATTTTTTCCCGGTCCCTCTTGTTTCTTGCTAAGAAGCCTTTTATCGCTTTCTCGGAGATCCCTGGGCGAAGCATCTCAAGGTTTTATTTTTAGGCTTTTATCTTTTACCAGCTTGTTTTTACCTTCTGGGCCTTTAGCCCCTTCTTCCCACGAGATAAGGTGCAATCCTAAAAATAGCTCAACCCAGTGCCCAGATAAGTGGAATGGGATAAGTGAGCGGGAAACAAGATGAAACAGTGGTGCTATGATGGGAGCGGACGATGGATTTTCATAAATCCCCCCAGTGGCAAACCAAAACCTACAGACACAGGCTTGCTAGGGCACCCTGTCAATCCCCCCAAACATGGTCAAGTGGGCAAGTGTAAGATCCAGGCAGTTGCTAGAAATAAAAGGAATTAGATGCATACATTCAATGGTTTTGATGATCAAAGTGACACATACCATGATACCTGGACTAATTACCTCATGGAGCAAGAACCATCTCTGACACAGGACCAAGCCGATGGTGATGGATGTTGTTGTTGCTGATAAGACAAAGATGCTGGAAGAAAGAAAAGGTGGGCCCTCTAGGGCCATGCTAAAGTCAATCCTGCTATCAGTACTCCATGTCTAGGACCTGTGGGCCTCGAGACATGATCTCCTAGTTATCGCTGAAAGTGGGGGATAATAGGCACTAGCAGTATAAAGGAAGCATGCACAGTAACATGTCATCATATAATAGTACAACAACGAAATTTCCACGCAAAAAAGTAAAACAACGGAAGTAAGCAATATTTGAAGTATGCAATTGTATGAGTAATATGAGAAAAAAATGAAGGATGTTCACAGTGGAACTTAATAGCATTGAAAAATTAAAAGTTTTTCTTACAAGATTCGGTAAGAGTAATATAAGAGAGACATGCACGATAAAGAGCGCCCCAATAGAACTTAAAAGAACATGAAAGATTTCTTCTAGTGTATATGTATACACATGTATTTATTTTCACTTTAGTAAACTTGTCTTTTCTCCCCGGATGACTTGGTCCAAAATGATCACTACTTGGTTTGTATTTTATAGGAAACTTGGTCAAATATGATCACTCCCCAATTTTACTCCTATGTAATCTAATGCAATGTAGAGTGTACAGCATCTGGATTCTGTACATATGGCAATCTCCTCTTGTGCTTGCATACTTGCTCTTTGGTTTCTCTCCTTGCATGCGACCAATTTGCATTGCCAATACTATGTCCATATGAAACAACTCTCAAAAATAGGAATTTCCCCATTCAAAAATATCAAAAAAACAAGTAATATTTTGGCATAACTGAATAATTTAAATCATATAGCAATAAATAATGTTATAATAGTTTTGAATGATATTAAAAAACATATTCTATGTCTAGACATGAGTGTTTCTCCTCCTTATATGGAAAAATATATTTTATTTATATTAACAAGGCCTGCCCATGTGCCTGTTCCTCCTTATTCACTTCAAAACAAAGAAATGGAAGTTCATAGAGGATAACAAATATCTAAAATAGGATATCAACCAATTTGGTAATCTTGAAAGCATGGAATGGCAACCATATTAGGCGTACCATATATTAAGATTGATTGGAAATTATAATGGCTAACACTTTATGTCATGTGAAATACATGGATGAATTCACACTAAAATAATAAGCTAAGAAATAAGCACTCTCTACTATTTTAACAGGTATATTCAATGTACATGAGAACATAAAAAAGAAAAGATAATATGTCAATTGTTTTCCACAGTTACTACACTATTGCAGATATGGATATATACAGACGTGCATATTTCCACCACCCATATTGTAAGCAGCATGCATATGTGAAGATAGATACATGTACAAAAATGTTTATTAAAACAAATGCCATACATACACAAGCATGGACACGATGAAAAAGGATGAATATCCAACAAGTAACTAAGAAGTTCATGCGGCACAGAAAATAAATCCCAATCTTTATTTCAAAAAAAATTACCTATTCTTCTTGTGAAATGCAAGAAACCTTCAAGAAAAGGCAAAACTAGTATAATATATACCAACAAAGAGTTGAAATGTGCTTAGTTGAGTTGTAGATAATTCTAAGAGAATGAGTCTAGTCAAAAGTTTCTCTAATACCATAGTGTAGTCAACATAAAAAAGTATGCTGAAGATACCTGCAGTTACATTGAAAACGGTGTGTTCAGTGGGGCGTTCTGGATTCACAATATGAATTGGTATCCAGAATGGTGGTTGCACGTTAGAGCTGCAAAAGGAACTGAAACATGTTAATAAAACCTGAACAAGATATAAAATAACTAAAACCTTGGAACCAAAGAAAAACCGAATTCATATATCAAGTCCTTTGATATTTCTAATCATGCTTCCATTCAAAGTACAACCAAACTCTCAAAAACTTAATGTATAAATGTGGAGTTTGCTAACTCGTTTTGATAAATGCATATATTAATTGATATATGTACGAAATGGCGATTGAAAATACCACCAATGCCCATTAGAGCCATCCTTGAGTTAACTAAAAATGCAAAACACTGCAAAATAATCGAAGTCAGTGCACAAAAAACTCAAATTGTGTAAGAATCATGGTTCATTGATGGAAGGATATGAAAATGTAAAGAATGGCAAAAGATGTCTCTTCTGTAGCTGTAGAGTTTCCTCGGACTCCCCTGTAGTATCAGTTTCAGTTAGGTTGAAAATAAGGAAAAGATAAATACATCAACAGGAAATCAGAAAATGGGAGCTTAAACTGCCTTATGCTAATCTTCCAATGAAAACAGAAGGACGCATGATATTAGAAATATACACAATGAAGAGCATATAATGTATTCCCTGTGTCCTGTGTTGAAGCCATTTAAGTACTGGTTTTGAATCTGCACTACGAAAGTAGTTTTGTAGTGCAGAATCCAGATACAAAACTAGTTTTTTATTATTTATTGGCTAGGTAATTAGCTCTTTTTCTGCTTTTCGTAGAGTAGTGATAGGAGTTGCTTTTGTACTCCCAT
>JASDQU010881391.1:0-33215 GCA_032191745.1 Picea mariana | reverse complement strand
GACTCGCTAGAATGGTGGCAGCTTATCTCTGAGAAGAGATGTGACGGCTACTTGCATTCACAAGAAGATGGTTACAATGAGGCTCTGGAGGCCTTTTTACAATAATCGGGAATGCCAAAAGTCCTAGACATCCAAAAACCTAACCCTAGGAGATGAAGCGCCAAAAGTCATGTGGGCCCCGTTTGGGTAAGTTGGTGCATCAACTTCCTGGGGTCGTAACTTTTGCATACGATCTCCGTTTTAGGCGTGTGATAGCTCATTGGAAAGGTATCGTCGAGGAGATTCATTTTGGGGGATCAATTATGCCTTTGGATATCATTCAGAACCTTGATCTCAAAAAAACTTCATTTAGGCCCTCAAAATGGCCCCGAAAGTTAAAACCTACTAAAAATAGTAAATTGCCAAAATGGCCAGAAAACTGTTTTGAGCCATTTGGAAAAGGTGGGTGGCCCCCAATATCCACCTGGATCAAGGAGAGAAGTTCAACAGAAGAGTATGGAATATATGGGGTCGATCCCACTTGGGAATTTTTTGTGGATGTGGTAAAGGAATAGTATTACCTTGTTGGAAACTATGAGGACCAGTATATGAGATGGACCACACTACAGAAAGAGAGGGGCCAAGAAATTTCAAATTTCACCAATACCTTCCATATTTTGCACACCAAGCTGGGTATCAAAGAATTCGAATGACATTTGGTTCTGAAATATTGTGGGGCTCTACACAGATACATCCAAACTGAAATGGATTTTTTGGACATCTAATCACTCGGTGTTGCTTATCGATATGTTGTTAAAATCAAGAATAAATTTAAGCACTAGAACAAACAAGATTTCTAGTCTTTAAATTTGAAACAACTAAAGTATGATAAAGATGACCCTAACAAACAATCTCCCAAAAACCAGTCCATGCCACAGGAAAAGAAGGGTCATGGGAAGACAAAGAAGGACACCAAAAAATGGTATGATTTCCACAAAATCTCCTGGCACAACACCGATGAATGTCGCTCAAAATAGTCATTTGTGGCCGAAATCAAAGACAAGGAGTCGAACCCTGATTCATAATCTGATTTAGAAAATACTAATAGAAGATAGATCATCAATGCAGACCCCACTGTTATTGTCACGACCACAACAAATTCAACCAAAAGAACCAACAAATCCTAAAAAGGGGGAGTACATTTTTCATTCAAAGATGTGGGTGAAGGGGACTCTACTACATTTTATTGTTGATAGAGGAATTTAGAAGAACCTCATCTCAGCAGAGGTCATTAAACAGTTGGGATTGTCGACAACACCACACCCACAACCATACAACATTGGGTGGCTTCGCTAGGGATGAGATCTTCGTGTCAGCTAGTAGTGTCGATTTTCATACGACATCCATCCCTTCAAGGATGAGGTATTATGTGATGTTTCCCCACTGGATGTCTGTGATGTTCTCTTGGGCCAACCATATATGTGGAAGCACCATGTTATCTATGATTCTCAACCCCGTAGTGTCATTTTTACTCTGGGGGCTTATCTCTAAAGGATACTCGAGGTGGTTCTGACTACTATCCCACCTGAACAATACCGCAAGGTAGTATCTCATATTAGAAAATTTAGCTTATTCACAATCTATTCAAAAGGTGAACATAAGGATACTGTAACCGCTACAGCCTTGGCCCAAGCACCTTCTATCCAATAGAAGCAAGTCGACAAGACTGCAAAAAAGCGCAAAGATTCCTTCTGCACATATTTTTGTGGGTGGGAAATCCCCTTATGGACTAGCACTAAGGGTTTAGTAATGCATGCAAAAAATAACCTTTGAAAGTCTCCTACTTTTTACTATTATCTCGACATAGACCCCACATTCATGCATAAAACACAAGGATAAAATAATCCGGTAACTCTACCTTGAACTCCTTGCTCGGTGTTGATATTTTTGTGTTCAATTGTTCCTTGACTGCAAGTCTCCTCCCAAAGCTAACCTGCATTCACACATAGACAAACAAAGAACTACGAACATGCATCTCATATATGAATTAGTGTGTTAGAGGTTCCTAAACTATAAACCAAAATTGAATATTGAACACCTCATATGGCGATATGGGAATAGCAATTCTTTCTATTAACCTCAAAAAATTCACTTACAATGGTGAGATCGACTACTCCTCCTTGAATCTGGTCTTGGACTCTTCTTCAACTGTGCACCAACTGCTTCCACATATGCTTCTCCTCTTCAATTCTCACACAATGGTTGCAAAAGGTTGGGGCTAGGGGAATGCCAAATCGGGTAGAGTTTCTTTACTATTATTTTCCTCCTCCAAATGGGACCCTTACCCCTTGTTTTATAGGCTAGAAAGGGCTAGGTATTTTGTTGAGTGACCAACTATGGGTGGTCAACTGGTTTAGGCAATTTACTTGAAAATCTGTGTTCTGTCTGCAAATTTCTATTTTCTGTGCTTTTGTAGGTATACGTGGGTTGTAGTGGGTAATATAGCATATACACGTGTGAAGTAGTGGAGCAGGGTGTGTATTCCTTCAAAAAAATTGTTGTTAAGAAGAGTTGTTCAGTAGTGGCTTGGAAAAAATGGAAAATGAGATGGCCCAATGCCAGGTATGCATGTCTAGTGAAAATTAGGGTTATAACAAATGCCCCCTAATGTATGAGGTCAGAAGAGCATCTGATGGTCGAAATACATTACCAATCTTTACCAACGTATGAAACAAGTGAGCCCAGGGACCAGAGTTCGAGAGGTTCCATCTGCAAAATAACAATTGTCTCACTGAGGTGGGCATACCCATGCTCGGGATGAAATAAAATCATGGCTTCCAATCAAATACACTGCAGATCCATGTCATATAACTATATAAAGTGTATATGCGAGCAAGACACAACAGATCTACATCTCGAAATCAAAAACATATACATGTATAGTATCCATCTTCCAGAAGATAATAAGGCCTGATGGCTGGAGATGAGACCTTCAGAGCTCGAGCAACAACTTCAAAATCTTCACAACTCGGGTAGGAGTGTAATATGAGTGTATGACTTCACTACTCAGAGGTCTTCGATGGCTTGTCAGGAATGGACTAGAGGATCTTGATGATCAGGCTGAGGGCTTCATTGATTTCGAACAAAGACTTGATTGGACTTTTGGAATGGTCGGGCATGAGGGAAAGAGACAAACTGTAGAGGGGCTGACTCAAGCTTGGTAAAAACTTCCCTTGGAAAATAGCATGAAAAAATATGAGACTCTGGAAGCATGGTATTTGACATAAGTCTACGATGTAGGAGGCAACACAAACTCTCCAAATGTTTGGAAGAATAACCAAATGGAGGAAGACATAGCTCTATGTAGTAAGAACAACTTCGTAAGGTTAGGTTAAATCCCAAAGCTTGATGAACAAATAGAAGGATGTGCTTTGTCCAAGGGCGACTCATTGTGCTGCCAACAAAAAGAAAATACTTTCCCCTTCCTCTTTTTGGGATATATTTGATTTTTTTTGTCTTTTTCAATAATTTTGGAAAGCTTGAAAAAGAATAAAAGAATGCTATGTTACAAAGGAGGATCGAGTGTCACAGACATACTAGTTCCAAAGGCAAGGAACACATGGATGCTCAGAGAAAAAGGGTATATGCAGGAAATGGACACTCAGGAAAAATCCTCTGTGGGCCAAGGTGTCAAGATGCAGAGGCAAAGTGCTACAGGGCTTGCATATAAGGCATGCTTCAGATGGTTCAGTTGAGGGAAACATGGAGCTGACTTTAGGCCAAAGATGCAGGTATGCAAATGCGATTAATAAGACATAATGGTAACGTCCTTCGATGTGGTTTTAACGAGCCCAGAGAAGGTAAAATCAATGGTTTTTCATATTTAGAGAGTCTGAAAAAATGTAAAAGGAGACTCCATTGGGGTACCTTTTTCAAAGGTAGTCTAGTCGGTTCGAAAAAGGGGTAAACTAGCACCGAAAAGACGTCTATTTAAAACCATTTTAACGAGTGTGATAAAGACAAGATCACTCGACAATTTTTTCATATTTAATGAGTCTGAAAAAAGATTAATTATGGACTCTGTATGGGATGTTCTTTTGGACCATTTTAATGAGTGTGAAGGAATAAGGTCACTCGACGATCTTTTCAATTTTAGGGAGTCTAAAAAGAGCTTAACTATGGACTCTGTGGGGGTTCCTTTTTTGTAAATTTAGTCTCTCAGGCCCGAAAAAGGGGTAAAATTATACCTGAGAATACTCTTCTAGAGAATCGAGGCTCCTAGAGTATACCTTTGTTTGAAAAGTTGACCATCCGAACTGAAAAAGGGGTAAAA
Organism: Picea mariana; assembly: GCA_032191745.1. Taxonomy (NCBI): domain Eukaryota; kingdom Viridiplantae; phylum Streptophyta; class Pinopsida; order Pinales; family Pinaceae; genus Picea; species Picea mariana. The sequence continues at coordinate 28,903 of JASDQU010881391.1, read as the reverse complement.
TACCACCAGACGGATGTGCCTTCAAATTTCATTTTAGCGAGCGTGATGGTCAACAAGATTGCTCGACAATATTTTCATTTTTAGAGGGTCTAAAAAGGGCTTAAAAGAAGACCCGTTGTGTTTTGGGAGTCCCAAGGGTGAGGTCAAGCGAGATAATGAATCATGCAAATGAGGCTCATACTCATAATCAGGAAAAACTGAAAAGGACTCTCAAGCCTATAGTCATTAGTGACAACATGGACACCAAAATTTAACCAAGATCTACTTAGGGCGTCCATGTACATGTAGGATATACCACTAAATTACAACACTTCTACAGAAAAAAGAGGGTTTTGTGTTGCAATTCGTTGGGATCAATCATATGGAAAAGCAAAAAATACAACGAGGTGCAACCAGTGGAAGTGGAAACCTATCTTATATGCACAAAGTTGAAAAAATGACTTTTCACCAAAAGACCTTTAAAATGACCCAAATCGCCAAAAAAAATTCCAAATACCCAAAGTAAAACTTATTGTAACATCCCCTAAGAAACTCTTGAACCATATAAAATGATTTTCAGATTAGAAAAAATGACAAAGGGGTCCAAAAAATGACAAAAAGTGGCCAAAAAGTCTATAAATAGAAGCTGGCAACTCATTATCACCATTGCTAATTGAGAATTTGACTAAAAGCCAAAAATACCCCTTTGTGAAAAGAGTTGATTCTGGGAGCCTCAGTGGATGAAACGAACTTCCGCTTGGACCAAGTAAGTACATACTAACCCCTCTTGCAATTCAAGTCTTCCTTTATGCATTTAATTTTGTTTTTTGGAGGGGCGTCGACCTTTAAAATGTTCAGCCCTAGGTATACGCAGGTTTTCCTATGAAAACTTGTGTGTGCACGCATGCACATGTGACTGTGCACACTACAGCCTGTGTGTACCCTCCATTTTGTGGAAAAAAAATCAACAAAAGCAAGATCTCATCCCTCATAAACTTGTGAATTGTAGGATGTATGTTCATTGGAGAGAGAGGGAGCATGAGGACATTGATTTTCTGGTCGGCGACGACCCTGCTGCTACTACCGCATTGGCACAATGTGGTTTGTTAAAGTTTTTTCAGTGTTCTTTCATGCAGGCACAACCTAGGCTATTGAAAACCTTGGTTGATTATTGGCATCCTGAAGTAGAGGCATTCATGCTTGAGGGACAGTCGTTGATTCCAACGACCGAGGATATCTACTTTCTGACTGGCCTCTCAAGGAGAGGGGAACCAGTCAATTTTCACACTTTTCCCTCTAGGCCTGACAACATAGAGGATTTGATTGGAATGCATTGTGAAGATGACACATACAAAATGGTCACACAGGTGCCGACAGACAAGATCTCAGACCTATCATTAAAAGTGATAGTTTTTCTCATCGGGCGGATCACTGGATCTGCAAATTTGCATCAAGCTTCCCGAGCACATATGAATTGTGTTGTTCAGTGCTTAAATGAACAAGTTTTTGAATAGAGTACTACTTTACTAGATTTGATGAAGAGGCAGCTAATAGAGTGTCGCATGCAGAGGCATAGAAACTTTGTGTTTGGGACTATTCTTTGTTCTTTCTTCTTTGTTCTTACCCGAGGGAGACAGTACGAGGGCACATAGCCTCTTCTCTAGCAGTATGAAGATGGGAGACGTTGTTGCCATGATAGGGGGGAGGGAGGACTATTGAGGCCTTTTAAAACAAGTTTTTCAACTGGCTATCTTGACAGATTCTGGTGATAGAGGACTATCATTATGCCAGAATCGACTTTTTCAGGGACCCTGACATGGGCGTACCTCCCAGAGTGGTACGAGGATATTTATGTACACTTGTAGCTTTTTTCTCTTTTTTAAAGTTATTTAATTTTTATGTCTTTTTATATATATCAATTTTTTTTGTGTAGCAGAGTATCTGACAACTATATATATGTTCTGTGCAGATGTGGGGCCAGTGTGTCCAGCAAACTTTTAGAGGACTAGGCGACGTCCTTGACCAAAGGTAGGACCAACTGTGGTCAGTGGACCAACAGAAGTAGGGGGACCTCCATTCAAAGAGTCTAATAGAGTATTAAGATGGGTAGAGAAGAACCTCACTATGCTTACTCGGACAGTCCCCATGGTGGATATCGAGGATCTCCCACCGTCCATGCAGACTCGCATTGTTGGGGTACCACAGACCTAGGTCTAGGTTTTTTAGCGTCTGGATAACGTCGTTGTTCACTATGACAGGACCCATAGGTCCCGTCCTTATCTTAGAATAGACTTATTATGTGTCGAGGGCACCATTTGTATATTTTTGAGGGCATAAGCTCCGTGACTCTTTACTGGACACATATTTTTTGAGGCGCTCATGCCCACTTATGTACTCTGATACTTTGCGATATATATATGCGTATTTACATCTCTTGTTTTTTATGGATTAAATTTATTTACAAATGTATTTACATGTGTGTGTGTGTGTTTCTTAAATGTGTGCAAGATGACAATCTAATATATGATTAGCTAGAGTATCTGTAACTTGATTTAATCTCCTAGGAACATGGATATACGTAATGTAATCAAAGCTTCGTTCTAAGAGATGTACCCTAAGGAACTGTCGATGTAGCGTAGGATCATGAATGTGGTAAACTTCATTTAACTGAGACACAACCAACTGAGCATCTAAATAGACCCGGAGGTGAGAGATACCAAGCGACAAAGTGTCACGAAGAAACTCAAGAACTGCATTGTATTCGACGACATTGTTTGTGGTGTCACCTAAACAGATACCTCTTGAAGATAGAAATTGCCTTGAGGTGTGAAAATCACCCAAGCTGCAGAAGAAAGCCTCCAAGTGTGTCGGCTAGCATTGTCCGTGAACCCAACAAACACATCCGATTCACTTGACATTTGCCACAGTGAAAAAGATAACATAAAAAATGACACGTCCATAAAACCAAAAGACAAAACTAAAAAGTAATAGTACAAAGACTATACATATGTTACAAAAAGTCACCCAAGGCGACCCACCTATGAGTAATACTTCTTGAGGTAGAGCTCATTTCTAGGCTCCGCCAAAAAATTTCCCTCAAATTCCACCAGACGATAAGCGCCTTTCTAAAGTACTTCTTTCACGATGAAAGGTCTGAACCACATGGGTTTGAACTTGCCTACCCCCAAGGGGTCCTTATCTTGGTCATAGACCACGACAAGGTCGCCTTCAAAGAAAATCCAAGGATGAACAGACCAATCATACTGACACTTGAATTTTTGTTTGTGAGCCTCGTTAGATAAGGCCGCATCACGATGCTGATCATTGAGCTGTTCGAGGTATAGTAAACGCTCTTCAAGTGGTGAAGTATCTAGAAATAACCGTACTTCCAACTTTAGAGATGGGATCTGGCACTCTATGGATAAGACTTCTTCCAGCCCATAAATGAGTTGAAAAGGTGAGAAACTGGTTGCAATCTTAACAGACGTGTGGTAGGCTCATAATGTCGTGTATAACATCAAATGTCGATTTGACTTGGTCGAATTTATCATTCACTATAGAACGATATTATGAGATTTACTTACTTCTTCCACCTGACCATTCGCTTGTGGGTAGTAGGGTGATGAATGTTCTTACCACAACCCAAGATTTTATGTTAACTCAGTCATAATTTTTTTCTAAAAGTGACTGCCATGGTCAGTGACAATCTCTCTTTTGACGGCGAACCTTGCTATTATCTGGTTGAACAAAAAGAGAGTTGTTGTCTCCCCTTCATCTTTGAATTTTGGCATAGCTTCGACCCACTTAGTGAAGTAGTCTATTGCTACAATGATATAGCGGTTCCCCCTTGAGGAAGGGGGGTTGCATGTAGTGTAATCAATACCCCATTTAGTGAAGGGATCAATGGTAATAACGGGAAACATGGGAGTGGGATGTGCCCTCATATTCCGAGAGAATATATGACACGGGTGGCACTTCTTGACCGATTCAACACAGTCTTTGATTAATGTCGGCTAGAAGTAATTGACTCGTAGAATCTTTTGGGTCATTGCCAACCCAGAAAAATGATCGCCACATGCTCCAGTGTGGAAATAATTAAGCATGATTTTCGCTTCTTCATGAGTGAGACATCGATGAAGGATGCAGTCTACACCTTGACGATACAAAGTGTCCTCGAGTATGAGATAGTTCTTATCCTGATGGCATATACGACGATGCTCATCATGAGAAGTAGAGGCAGGGCACTTCAAATTCTAGATATAGACAAGCACATATCCATACCAGGGGTCGAAAGATGCGATAAAAAATATGTCTCCTTTGATAGGTGACTCGTCGGGTATACCATCACCTAATTTGACTGGAATTTCTGATATGAGTTCCGTAAAGACCATTGACTTTTTAAATTTCGCTAAAACGAAATTCAAATCTAATTCCTAGAGGATAAATATCCATCTACTAATCTTTCCATCGATCACACATCATGTCAACATGTATTGAAATGGATTCACAATGGCTATGATGGTGGTGTTGTGAAACAAGATGTAATGACGAAACCGTTGGACAACATGAACTGCTGCCAACACAAGTTTTTCAATGTGGGAATAATTGAGTTCTGGTCCAACTAGGCCGCATCTCAGGTAATAAGTCACGTATTTAGAGAGAAGATCATCCTCCTAAACCAAGACCATACTGATGGTCGACTCCACAATGGCCAAGTACAATAAGAAATCTTTATTATGATTGGGTGGTCGAAGAAGAGGGGTTGATCAATAAACACATAAAACCCTTTGTGATCTCATCATAGTTTGTGATGAAACGTTGTAAAAAGTTTTATTTTCCCTACAAACTTTGAAGTTGAGGGATGGTGCACAGGGGAGGAAACTGAACTATTGCATCTACCTTTAGAGGATCGACCATGACCCCTGTTGTTGAAACTATGAAGCGTAGCAAACATCCTGATGTGACGTAAAAACTACATTTGTTTGGATTAAAGTGGATTCGGTAGTAGCGAAATCATTCAAGGATAAGTCAGAGATGTGTAGGATGATCATCTCTCTTGCGAGATCGTGATGCTAAATCATCAAGATAAGCATCGACTATGTGTTTAAGGTCATGGAAAGAAAAATACATGACCCGCTGAAACGTAGCTCCAACATTTTTCAGACCCAAAGGCATATTCCGATAAGTGAATGTACCCCACAGACAAATGAAAGCAGTTTTGTGTTAGTCTTCAGGCTTGATCTGTATCTGATTGTATCTCGAAAAACCATCCATGAAAGAAAAGGCTTCGCAACCTGTGCATTCGTCGACTATCTGGTCAATAAATGGTGTGGGGAAATTATCCTTTGGACAAGCCTTGTTCAGATCATGGAAGTCCGTACATACGAGAATCATACCTTGTTTTTTATTGACTAGCACATGATTTGACACTCATTGAGTCAATTAGATGGGGTAGATGAAACCATATTTAAGTAGTTTCTCTACTTCATCCTTAATAACTGCTGCTTTCCTAGGATCGATGAGACCAATCTTTTGTCGGACCGACTTAACATCAGGATAAGTTGTGATTTCATGTTCAACGATTCTTGGATCTATGCCTGGCATTTCTTTGTAATACCAGAAAAAAATGTTGCGAAATTCTTTAAATAAATTGGTGTAGATTTGAATCTCCTTGGGGGAGCAGTCCGCTCCGACGAAGATATTCTCCACGATGCCAGGGGTTCTGGAGATGTCGATAGGTATCATTTCAGTTATTTTTTCCATATTTCCTTCAGCGTAAACTGCATTTGTTGCCAAAGGATTGATAGGACAAGATTTATCTCGTTTCATAGTCAGAGTGAATTCACCTGCTTCAATTCGTCCTAACTTTGGGAGGAATTAAGATCTATGATGAAGATCATCCAAGGGTTTGTTCGGACTAGTCATTGCCTCAATAATCGCCTCGTCTGAGGGAAAGACTAAGTCTAAAGAATCTGTATCAGCAAGGGAACCTTGTACCCAAATAGGCTTGAGTAGCATATCTAAATCTTGTGCGAGAGTCGGGTCAAGGTCGCCATAAGCTTGCTGAATAATCGAGTATGCAACTTTTGTCATGGACAGCGGCATGGCCATTCCATGGTGCTCTGTCCCTTCCATTGTGGCTGATGGGGAAGGAATAGTCCATGGGTCATTAAAGTACGTTGTGCGAAACGATGAGAGTTGAAAATTTTTGGCCCGAGGCTGGTCGAGGATAGCCAAGATGAACTGGACATTGTCGATCGGAGGAAGGTAATCAAAAGTACCCATCAAAGGTTGGCACAAACCAACCCCTATGTTGACGATGTCGGGCTGAGGGTTATCAATCATCGGGACCATGGAGACTCTCGATGTAGGTTCAAGATGAGAGAAGGATAATTGATCAATGGTCACGATCCGACCCTCGTGTGGAAACAACAAGACCCAAAAAAATGTCGCGACCACTTCTTGCATAGCATAGGTCCAACTCCTTCCTAACAAGAGATTGTAGTCTAGAGATGCATTGACCACTTCAACTTCGACGCACACAGTTTTCCCCCCCTAACTCATGGGGAAATATGGGATGATCCCATGTGGCCGGAAAGAATGATCATTGAAAGTCATAAGAAGAGTAGGTGATGGAGACAAAATGGGTTGGTTGATGGCCTTCCAACATGCCAAAGACATCACGCATGTCGAGGCACCCTCATCAACCACTGTGCGGAAAATGTTCTGATTAAAAGTTTTTGTGGTGTAAGCCACTACTATCTGAAATGCTACATGGTAAGGAAGACAAGGATTTAAGTTGTTCGTATCAAGAATGATCATTCTTGGATTACAAGTCTCAGCAGATCCTAAGGAATCTAACAGAGCACTTTTCTGGGAAGGGAAACTCTGGAGGACTTCCAAAGAAGACATTGCACAAGAGGTTTGTGACAAATCCTCCACCACAGAGTAGTTCTGGGTGGCCCTTGCATTTGGATTGTGAGAATCTCTCTTGAACACACCTTTTGGGATGCATGTCATTGTTTCTCCCAACGTCTTCTCAATCTGGAGAGGAAGATATGGGTTTTCGACTTCTTTACTCTTCTTAGAGGTGCTTGGCATTCCGTAGTTGTGTGTCCTAGTTTCTATGTCAACGTTACCTTTCATCATGTATACATTCGTTGATGAAGGATTACTCGAAGATGGGTGAGGGGGGGTGGGTTCCCTGACTGCTCCCCTTGAGTTAGGTTTTGCCCATGTAGAAATTGGTTCATTAACACAACAGGATGTTGTTGTGCCAATAACTTTTGGGCCTCAGCAAGCCGAAGGCACTGATGTGTCAGGTGGTCCTCCTTGCAAAGATTACAAGGATACTTCGACTTCTTATTTTTAGTGTCGCCCCCACCAACATTATAGGTGGGTTTCTTATCCCCCTTACCCTTCTTTTGTTGTTTCTTCTTTCCGTCAGGATACTGGGTGGCCTTTGGGTTTGTCATTTTCACACTATGTACATCTGACTTTTGGGTAGGGGGAATATCCGAACCGATGGTATGGTTGGCCATTGTCTATTGTATTAACAATTGTTGCAATTGATTTGAAAATTGATCAGTGGGCATTTGCGTTGAACCAATAATTCCATCGGCATGTGGTCCAAACCTTTTTATGGTCTTGTCAAGTATTGACCTTAGTGCGTCTAGAAAATTTTTGTAAAGTAAACCAGACTAAGAGTAAATCAGATCTAGTTGTTGAGCTATCATTATCACATCTTCCTCGGAAAAAACCCCGGATGTTGCAACGTATTTAGATAATTGGGGTACCAAAGACTTAAGGAACCACTCTATCAGGAATGTTAGTGGGACTAGCACTTTTATCAAACTCTTCTGACGTCTCCATTCTCAGATGTGATTTGAGATATGATCCACTTTTGTCTGCTCAAAGTTGGACAACAATTTAGTGTCGACGTTGTATCTCATAGGTAATTGGAAATGGTTTAAGAAATCCATTTCCAATTCACTGAAGGAAGAGTATCGTGAGTGGTTGAGCTCAATATACAATTTCACAACACTCCCTATAAGAGTGCATTGAAACAATTGCAACTAGACGGAGTCGTCTCTCAAAGAGTTGGATGAGCACCATAAGTGGAAGGTAGTCCTGTGATTGCTAGGATATTCATTAGGCTTGTCCTCGAACTTTGGAATGTCTGAAGGCAACTTGGTCGGCATAGGAGGCCAACTCAGATTGTGACAAATGGGGTCGTTTAATAACCTTGTTAAGTCTGGCAAGTGAATGGTTGCCAGAAATGGTATTTTGGGTTGTGGATTGTAACCAGGGAAAAAAGAGCATAGAGTTTGGCTGGCACTAGGTTGCCAGGAAAAGTTAGGTTGTTGGCTAGGGCTCTGGTAATAAACATGGTTGTGACTAGCGTACGTATTCTGCACTTGTTGAGACATCATTGTTTGATTCCTGAAATAGGATGTAAAGGGATGCGCTTGCATCACATTCCAAGGATTTTGGGAAGGGTTTCCCCCTGCTGATCCAACAGGCATAGGTGTTGAGCCTTGACTGGGGTTCCACTGGGTATGGAAGGGGTTTCCCCCGATCGACATCCCTGACAAGGGAATTGGTCCCTGCCATGGATTCCAAGGTCCTTGTGAGGAAGGAATTCCTAAATTTCCCCCCTATGTAGGAATAGTACCTTGTACAGGATGTGGTTTTCCATAACCAGTGTTGCCCCTGAGCAAGATGGAAGCTGACGAGAAAGCGTTGTGACCAAATGCATCGAATAAAGAGAATGGTGTCAAACCAATCGACATGTTATAAGAAGGGAGTGCTTGACTAACTACTCCAAACAAGTTTACGTTCGGCCCAGTGGAGTGTTGATGAAAACCACCGAGCGAGGGGGACAAAAGGGGGTATATGACCCTCGCCATAAGGGAAAGCGATAAAGGGGGTTGAAGTGCCCCCCTAGATACTTGCATAGGAATGTTGGAACTCCCTACCCCAAGACCTAAAGTTTGTAGAGTAGAGGAGGAAAGTATAGTACTCGTCCCAAAGTTAGGCATCCTGTATGAGAACAGAAGGCCCGTCGCACTCAGGGTAAATAGAGCAGTGATTGTCTCCATATATGGAATCAGACCACTGCCTGAGGTAGAAGCAGTCGAGACCATAGTGGCCCGGATCGACGATGGTTGGTTAGGAGGTGGAAAACCCCCTGTAGTGATGGTCATGGAGGGAATATGAGTATTCCCTAAAGAAGTATCAATGTTTGTTGCCATTGCTGCTTGAGACACTATTAGGCGCTCGTAAGGATAAACCTGTACAATGATAGGCATTGATAGATCAGTGTTCATAGGTTTGTACAGACCAAGATATTTCGCTCCAAGGTCTTAGATGGTTGTCTCCTCCGAAATCGATTGTTCTTCTCTCAAAGATGGGTCAGGAATAGTTTCTTGTAACCCGGTTGTCTCAAAAGACCCTTACTAGCCTAGTTTTTGCCTTAGCGGTGGCTCGGGGGTGGTTCAAGGTCAATTGGCGACAGGCCCAAAAGCCTTCGCGACTGGTGGAACTCCTGATCCTCAACTGTGTGAGAATATCAAAGACACACTAGGGCTATCTATAATCATTTGAAAACTAGAATGCACTAGAAAAAAGTTCCTATGAGACAAAACAAGCAGTCACTAGCTAGTTGGAAGAACAGTTACAAAAACCAACACTAGAGAAACTTTCCAGTGCAAGTGAAACTCGAATACAGAATCACCCTCCGAGTATACTCTGAAAAGTGTGGCCCGATGTCTATATTAGGTACCACAGTATACCCTCGCAGTCACATGTGTAAGTCACTAGAATGATAGGCAACTAGGTTGCCAACGCACAAACAATCACCAGGTGGGTACAATCGACAGTCGGGTGGACCGCAATGAGCAGGGTATCAAGCCCAAAACCTATCAAGGGTATCAAAAGCAAGTGTTTTGGAATATTACTGAATACATCAAATGAATTCGAGACCCACTAAGATCTGTGGAAAATGCGATCAACGGAATCCCAAGATAAGCCCTCTATATGCGTTCCCTACTATGCTTGGTCCGACTTTGGAGGGGTTATCTCCTCTACCTTTCCGCACGAGACCTCTTGTTTATCCCCTGTGTTAGAGGGGGGTCCCGGATAACTTTCACGATACTGGACTTTTAACACTCCCTAGCACATAATCCTATGTTTATTTTTGCAGCCTTGAAGAGTTTCCTCTCCAATCCTAAATCAAGGATCTATCCTAGACTAGTTGATGGACCCTACAAACATAAAGCCTAGTTGATTTTAATTAATCGTTAATTTTAGTGGTTGTCTTAAATCAAAGGGAATGAAAATGAAACTAGTGATGTTTTTTAGAGACGAAAGAGAAAATCATATAATGAAACTGGAAACAAATTACTTCTTCACAAATTCAACTTTGCACATTTAAACTCTTTAACCAACTTTTCAATCTTTTTTTTTATTTTTTATATAAGATATTTTAACAAAAAACTCAAAACAAGATTTCACTCGACTACGAGCTACTTATTTTCCTAAGTCAACAACCAAGCACTTACGAAAGTATTCTTTTTCCTAATGATTAATGCAAACAACCAACTACTTAACCAAACCAAGAAATAAAAGATTTTTTTTTTATTGTTTAATGCTTAAAAAGAAAAAAAGGAAAAATGATGACAAGTAAAGACCAATAAATGACTTATGGCCTAAGCGTAGATCACAAAGAGTTACTGACAATAACACACAAGCTGATTGAAGTAGACTCTCAAACTTGTCTAAAAACCCTATTAAAGAAAAACAAAGAAAAACTTTTAATCAAAAAGAAAGCTATGATGTAATCAAACCTAAGCTACAGACTGCTATGATAGAGACCCAGACTAGATCAAGAAAATCCCTGAGNAAAAAAAAAAAAAAAATCTGAACAGGTACACTACTGACAGTTCAACAGCCAGCGTATGTACGCAGGTTGTGCAAGGTCAATGCACGTATACATGCATTCAGGCCCACTACAATCCATGTGCACCTATACAACTCCTCAAAAATTGAAAAACAAGCAGTCAAGCACTGACAAGGAGTACTAATATTGAGAACCAGAATCCCTTGAAGACACATAAACTTACTTTGATAGAAAAGATGCAAGGAAACTTTGTTAAAACCAAGTAAATATGAGGTTATACCTAGTCTACGAACTACAACAATAGAGACTGGAACTAGATCTAGAAAACCCCTGAGACAGATCAATTGTGACAGGGAAGAGGATGACCGCCTCTCTAAAAAAAAAAAATTGAACTTAGGCACACAACTAACACTTCATCAGCCAACGTATGTACGCGGGTTGTATAAAGGTAGGGCACGTATATACTCATGCAGGCCTTGTACAATCCGCGTATACCTCTATGATTTCCCGGAAAAGAAGAAAAACAATCAAGTAATGAAAGGAGGGAGTACTGGTATGGAAGACCAGAATCCCTACTAGCTCAGACTCTTGTAGAAAGTCAGAAAAAAAAAGGTAATAAAACCAATTTAAAACACCCAAAAAGTATCCCCAAAAACCCTAGAGATTTCCCAGTACGGTCGCCAATTCTGTTGTGGGTGGGAAATCCCCCTATGGACTAGCACTAAGGGTTTAGTAATGCATGCAGAAAATAACCTTCGAAGTATCCTACTTTTTACTCTTATCCAGACATAGATCCCACATTCATGCATAAAACACAAGGATAAAAGAATCTGATAACTCTACCTTGAACTCCTCACTTAGTGTTGATCTTTTTGCATTCAGTTGCTCCTTGACTGCAAGTCTCCTCCCAAATATAACCTACATTCACACATAGACAAATAAAGAACTATGAAAATGCATCTCATATATGAATTAGTGGGTTAGAGGTTCCAAAACTATAAACCAAAATTGAATATTGAACACCTCATATGGTGGGATGGGAAAAGTAATTCTTTCTATTAACCTCACAAAAGTCACTTACAATGGTGAGATCAGCTACTACTCGAATCTGGTCCTAGGGTCTTCTTCAATTGTGCACCAACCGCTTCCAGATATGCTTCTCCTCTTCAATTCTCACACAATGGTGTCAAAAGGTTGGGGCCAGAGGAATACCAAATCGGGTAGAGTTTCTTTACTATTATTTTCCTCCTCCAAATGGGACCCCTACCCCTTCTTTTATAGGCTATAAAGGGCTAGGTATTTGGTTGAGTGACCGGTTATGGGCAGTCAACCAATTTAGGGAATTTACCTGAAAATCTATGTTCCATCTGCAACTTTCTATTTTTTGTGCTTTTGTAGGTATATGCGGGTTGTAGTGGGTCAGCTAGTGTATGCACACGTGCAGTAGTGGAGCAGGGCGCGTATTCCTTCAAAAAAAGAATTTTTAAGAAGAGTTGTTTAGTAGTGGCTTGGGAAAAATGGAAAATGAGATGGTCTGATGCCAGGTATGCATGTCTAGTTCAAATTAGGGTTATAACACATAGACATCTCATGTAGCCATCCCGAATAAAACATTCCAACCCTTCAACTCATCAAGATGAAAATTAAAAAAACTATTTTGCCTCTCCCCCGGGCATTCAATGCAATGGATACCATTGATTACAAAGGAGAGAGGATTGATCCATGTGGATATCGATGTCCACATAAATTTTCCAACGCGCTCAAAACAATTTTCTGGCAATTTTGGCAATTTACTATTTTTAGCAGTTTTTAACTTCCGAGGCCATTTCCAGGTCCTAAATGAAGTTTTTTCAGGATCAAGCTTCTCAATGATAGAAAAAGGCTCTAAATTAACCCCCAAAATCAATATCCTCTATGATACCTTTTCAATGAGATATTATGCTCCCCAAACGGAGATTGTATGCCAAAGTTACGCCCTCAGGAAGTTGATACACCAAACTACCCAAAACGGGGTCCAAAAAATTGTTGGTTTTTCATCTTCCACGGTTAGGGTTTTGGATTTTAATTATGATCAAAATGCCTTTGGAGCCTCATTGTAAAATCATCTTCTCACGGATGCAAATAGCCGTCACATCTCTTTTTAGAGATAAGCAGCCACCATTCTAGCAAGTCTTTCACTTTGTACTTTTATAGTCTTTGTACATTTTCACTCATTAATAGAAAATTGTGTATTACTGTATCACTGTGTTTATGGTTGCATCTTTGATGCATTTCTATTATATTATTGGATATCCGCGATATCTTTGTACAATTATTTATTATATTTTCTCTCTCCTTTCGTGTCGAAAATAATCTGGATCAGTGGTATCAGAGCAGGCTAGTCTTGATCATTTTTTTTCAGAGCATGTCCCCGATGAGTTTCGAGTATTTAAAGTTGGGTCTCAAGATTGTCTCTCTTGAAGACAATCGTTATCTCATGGCCAATAAACCCTCCATGGTGAAAGAAAATAAAAATGATGGAGCAGACAATTCTATCAATTTGTTGCTTGAGCAAGCTCTCATGCGATAGAGAGACGAAATGATGGAGAATTTTTCGCACATCCTTCAACGCCAAATGATAGAAATAGGTGCATATTCATAAAACAACCACTTTTTAATCACCTCTCCTTTCAAGGTACATGTTAATTTTGATATTCCTGTATTTGAAGGTCAGATAGATGCAGATTCCCTAGACAAATAGTTTAATATGCTAGGAGGTTATTTCTCTGTTCACCATTTTTCCGATAGGGAAAAGATCACCTTTGCACTCCTTAAAGCTCTCCCCCATGTCAAACATTGGTGGGAAACTTACTGGGATAAAATTTCCACAAAAGAGTTTGGAATATATGGGGTCGATCCCACTTGGGATTTTTTTGTGGATGTGGTAAAGGAAAAGCATTACCCTATTGGAAACTATGAGGACTAGTATATGAGATGGACCACACTACGACAAGAGAGGGGTGAATAAGTTCTGGATTTAACCAATACCTTCCATACCTTGCACACCAAGCTGGGTATCAAAGAATCCTAAAAAAATTTCATTTTGAAATACCATGGGGATCTACACAAACACATCCAAACTGAAATGGATTTTCTATACATCTCATCACTCGATGTTGCATATCAATATGTTGTTAAAATCAAGAAGAAATTTAAGAACCTGAACAAATGGGAGTTTAGGTCTACAAATCCACAACAACCAAAGTATGATAAAGATGGCCCTAACAAACAGTCTCTGAAAAACTAGTCCAAGCCACATGAAAGCAAGGATGACAGGAAGACAAAGAAGGACACCAGAAAATGGTGTGATTTCCACAAAATCCCTTGGCACAACACCGATGAATGTCTCTCAAAACATTCATTGGTTTCCGAAATCAAAGACAAGGATCTGAACCATGAGTCATAATCTGATTCTGAAAATATTGACCAAAGACAGATCATCGATGCATACCCCACTGCTATTGTCATGACCACAACAATTTAACCAAAAGAACCAACAGATCCCGAAGAGGGGGAGTGTCATTTTCATTCACATATGTGGGTGAAGGGGACTCTGTTGCATTTTAATATTGATAGCGAAAGCCAAAAGAACCTCATCAAAACATAGGTCATCAAATAGTTGGGATTGTTGACAACACCACACCCGGAACCATACAACATTGGGTGGCTTCATCAAGGATGAGATCTCCATGTCAGCTAGCAGTGTTGATTTTCATATGACATCCAACCCTTCAAGGATGAGGTATTATGTGATGTTGCCCCACTGGATGTCTGTGATGTTCTCTTGGGCCAGCCATATATGTGGAAGCACCATTCTATCTATGAGTCTAGACCATGTAGTGTCATTGTTACTCTGGGGGGTCATCTCTACAGGATACCAGAGGTGGTTCCAACTACTGACCCACCTAAACAGTGTCGCAAGTCAGTATCTCATACTACAAAATTGAGCTTCTTCACAATCTGTTCAAAAGGTGAATAGAAGGATATTGCAACCACTACAGCCTTGGCCCAAGTACCTTCTATCCAATAGAAGTAGGTCGACAAGACTGTAACAAAGAGAAAATATTTCTTCTTCACATAGACATCTCATGTATCCTAACGGGTTAAAAAGGTCCAACCCTTCCAACCACAGGCTTGTGAAAACCTTCAAAAATATGAGTAGTGCAAATTCTCCAACAAGGCAAGCAGCTCATCAAGATGAAGATTCAACAAACTCTTTTCGCTCTCCCTCAGGCACTCAACGCAATGGTTACCATTGATTCCTAATAAGGGAGTATTGATTCAGGTGGATATCGGTGGCCACACACCTTTTCCAACTCACTCAAAACAATTTTCTGGTAATTTTGGCAATTTACTATTTTTAGCAGTTTTTAACTTCTGGGGCCATTTTGAGGGCCTAAATGAAGGTTTTTTGAGATAGAGCTTCTAAGTTATATCCTAAGGCTCTAAATGAGCCCCCAAAATTAATATCCTTGATGATACATTTCCAACAAGCTATTGTGCACCCCAAACGGAGATCATATGCCAAAGTTACGCCTCTGAGAAGTTGATACACCAAACTACCCAAAACAGGGTCCACAAAACTGTTGGATTTTCATCTTCTAGGGTTAGGGTTTTGGATTTTCTTTATGATAAAAAGGCCTTTGGAGCCTCATTATAAAATCATCTTCTCACAGATGCTAGTAGCCATCACATCTCTTCTCATAGATAAGTTGCCACCATTTTAGCTAGTCTTTCACTCTGTACTTTTATAGTGTTTGTACATTTTCACTCATTAATAGAAAATTGTGTATAACTGTATCACTGTGTTTATGATTGCATCTCTGATACATTTATGTTATATCATTGGATATCTAAGATATCTCTGTATATTTCTTTATTATATCTTTGCTCTCATTTCATGCCGAAAATAATCTAGATCAGTGGTATCAGAGCAGGTTGCTCTTGATCGGTTTTATTTTTCAGTGCATGTCCCCGACCAGGTCCAAGTATAGAAAGTTGGGTCTCAAGCTTGTCTCTCTTGAAGAAAATATCTCTCGTACGGCCAAGAAACCCTCCATGATGGAAGAAAAGAAAAATGATGAAGCAGATGATTCTATCAATCTGTTGCTTGAGCAAGCTCTCACGCGACAGAGGGATGAAATGATGGAGAATTTTTCCCACATCCTTCAACCCCTGCCGATAGAAATAGACGCATCTTCATCAAACAACCACTTTGGAAGAACCTCTCCTTTCAAGGTACACGTTAATTTTGATATTCCTGTATTTGAAGGTCAGATAGATGTAGATGCCCTAGACAAATGGTTAAATCTGTTAGAAGGTTATTTCTTTGCTCACCATTTTTCTGACAAGGAAAATATCACCTTCACACTCATTAAATCTCCTCCCCATGTCAAACATTGGTGGGAAAATTACTGGAATAAAAGTTCCACAGAAGAGTCTGGAATATATGGGGTCGATCCCACTTGGGATATTTTTGTGGACACTGTAAAGGAACATTATTACCCTGTTGGAAACTATGACGACCAGTATATGAGATGGACCACACTACGACAAGAGAGGGGCCAAGTAGTTCCTGAGTTCACCAATACCTTACATGCCTCTCACACGAAGTTGGGTATCAAATAATCTGAATGACATTTGGTTCTGAAATACCGTGGGGCTCTACATAGATAAATCCAAACTGAAATGGATTTTCTAGACATCTCATCACTCGGTGTTGCTTATCGATATGTTGTTAAAATCAAGAAGAAATTTAAGCAGCAGAACAAACGGGATTTTGGGTCTGTAAATTTTCTACAACCAAAGTATAATAAAGAAGGCCCTAACAAACAGTCTCACAAAAACCATTCCAAGCCATAGGAACAAAAGGGTCTTGAGAAGACAAAGAAGGACACCAAAAAATGATGTGATTTACACAAAATTCCTTAGCACAACATCTATGAATGTCACTCAAAACAATCATTGGTGGCCGAAATCAAAGAGAAGGAGCCAAACCCTGATTCAGAATTTGATTTAGAAAATACTGACAGAAGACAGATCATTGACGTAGCCCCCACTACTATTGTCGCGGCCACAACAATTCAAAAAAAAGAACCAACAGATCCTGAAGAGGGGGAAGTGCCTTTTTCATTCACAGATGTGGGTGAAAGGGACTTTGCTGCATTTTATTGTTGATAGCGGAAGCCAAAATAACGTCATCTTAGCAAAGGTCGTCAAATAGTTCAGATTGTCGAGAACACCACACCCAAAACCATACAACATTGGGTGGCTTCTCCAGGGAGGAGATATTTGTGTCAGCCAACAGTGTCAATTTTCATATGACATCCATCCCTTCAAGGATGAGGTATTATGTGATTTTTCCCCACTGGATTTTTTTGATGTTCTCTTAGGCTAGCCATATATGTGGAAGTGCCATGCTATATATGATTCTCGACCCCATAGTTTCATTATTACTCCGGGGGATCATCTCTACATGATACCAGAGGTGGTTATGGCTAATGTCCCACCTAAACAGTGCTGCAAGGTAGTATCTCATACTACAAAATTTAGCTTCTTCACAATCCGTTCAAAAGGTGAACAGAAGGATACTGCAACCACTACAGCCTTGACTGAAACACCTTCTATCCAAAAGAAGAAGGTCGAAAAGACTGCAACAAAGCACAAATATTCCTTCTACACACGAACATCTCATGTAGCCAAAATGGTTAAAAAGGTCCAATCCTTCCAGCCACAGGTTCGTGAAAACCTTAAAAAATCTAAGTAACACAACTTCTCCAATAAGGCAAGCAGCTCATCAAGATGCAAATTCAACAAACTCTTTTCCCTCTCCCCCGGGCACTCAATGCAATGGATACTATTGCTTCCTAATGAGGGAGGATTTATCCAGGTGGATATGGGTGGCCACCCACCTTTTCCAACTTGCTCAAAACAGTTTTCTGACAATTTTGGCAATTTACTATTTTTAGCAGTTTTTAACTTCCAGGGCCATTTTGAGGGCCTAAATGAAGGTTTTTTGGGATTGATATTCTCAATTATAGTCGAAGGCTCTAATCGAGCCCCCAAAATGAATATCCTAGACAATACCTTTCCAACGAGCTATCATGCGCCCCAAATGGAGATTGTATTCCAAATTTATGCCCTGGGGAAGTTGATACACCAAACTACCCAAAACGGGGTCCACAAAACTATTGGATTTTCATCTTCACAAAAGGAATTTGTTTCAAGATCTTAATCAAGTTGATTTGGATTTTTGTGAGAACTGCGTTTATGGAAAACAAAAGAGAGTCATATTTCTCAGAGTCAGAAAAGAAAAGAAGAGTGAAAAGTTGGAGCTTGTGCATACAAATGTATGGGGACCAACTCATGTATAATCTCTTGGTGGATCTCATTATTATGTTACTTTTATTGATTATGCAACTAGAAAAACTTGGGTTTATTGTATTTGACAAAAATATGATGTTTTTAATATTTTTATGAAATGGAAAGCTTTAGTTGAGAATGAGAAAGGAAAAAGGTTGAAGTGTCTCAGGTCATATAATGGAGGTGAATATTGCAGCAATGAGTTTGATAATGTTTTTTGATACCATGGGATTTGTAGAGAAAAAACAGTTCTATGAACACCATAAGAAAATGGTGTGTCAGAAAGGATGAACATGACAATCATGGAACATGCAAGGAGTATGAGATTGTATGTTGGGTTTCCCTTACAAATCTAGGCAGATGTTGTAGATACTATTGTTTACTTAATAAACATATTTACTTCAAGCTCCTTGGATGGTGGAATTCCAAACAAGAAATGGACAGGAATAAAGGTAAACTACACATTTTTGAAGAATTTTGGTTGTGAAGCATTTGTCCATATTCATAAGGAAAATAGAACAAAAATTGAAGCAAAATCCAAGAAGCATACCTTTATTGGATATGGTGTTAATGATTTTGGTTATCGCTTATCGGATTATGAAAATAACAAAATCATTAGGACTAGAGATGTCATATTCAATGAGAAGGTCATGTACAAAGTTCAATTGTGGGGAATGAAACATGAAGAAGAAAAACCAAAATACAAAGTTCTTGATGACATCACTAAAAAAGAAACTCCAAAAGTACCAGAAAACAAGAATGTACAACAACATGAGTAGCATGTATCTCAAACTCCTGCAAGTTTTTTTAGAATATCTATCAGGTTAAGTAGACCCTGTGAACGATACTATCCAAGTTCATTGTATTATTTATTTTTGACTGATTTTGGTGAACCAGAAAGTTATGAAGAGGAAATGTAGGTAGACACTAAAAAGAAGTGGGAGAAAGGAATGAAAGAGGAAATGGATTCCTTGGTAAATAACCAGACTTGGACTCGGTTCAGTTTCCTGTAGGGAAAAGAACATTGTAAAATAAATGAGTTTACAGGTTGAAGGAATAATATGGAGAAAAAATGTTGTACAAGGCCAGACTTATTGTAAAGGGGTTTACAAAAAATAAAGGTATAGATTTTGATAAAATATTTTCTCTTGTTGTTAAAATGACTCCAATTAGGACCATTTTAAGTCTTGTGGCAGTAGAAGATTTGAATCTTGAACAATTATATGTGAAAACAACTTTTCTCCATGGGGATTTGGATGAAGAAATTTATATGCAGCAACCACGGGGGTTTGAGGTCAAAGGAAAGGAGAATTTGGTATTCCAGTTGAATAAGAGATTGTATGGCCTAAATAAAGCTCCAAGGCAGTGATATTTTAAGTTTGTCATGTCTATGACAGAACAAGGTTATAATAGATGTCATTTTGATCACCGTGTTTATTTTAAGAGGCTAGAAAATGGAAGTTATATTATCTTGCTAATGTATGTAGATGAAATGCTTGTTGCAAGGTCTAACATGGAGGATATAAATGTGCTCAAAAGGAAATTATCTAATTCATTTGAAATGAAGGATTTGGGTTTTGCAAAGAAAATCATTGGTATGAGAATAACAAGAGACAGACAAAATCACAAATTGGCATGTTCTCAAGGTGAGTACATAGAGAAGATGTTGGAGAGGTTTAGAATGAAGAATACAAAACTATTTAGTACATTTTTGGCTATCCATTTCAAATTAACCAAGGAAATGTGTCCCAAGACAGATGAGAAGATAGAATACATGTCCAGGGTCCCTTATTCATCAACAAATGGAAGCTTGATGTATGTGATGGTGTGCACAAGATTAGATATTGCACATGCAGTGGGACTTGTGAGAAAGTATATGAAAAATCTAGGTAAAGAACATTGGGAGTAAGTAAAGTGGATTCTCTGGTATTTGAGAGGTACTAGTACTCATGCATTATGTTTTAGAGGTTTAGACACTTTTCTATAGGAATATGTTTATTAATATATGGAACATGATAAAGATAGAAGGAGGAGCACCACATGGTATGTTTTTACTGTAGGTGGAACAACAGTAAATTGGATTTCAAAACTACAAAAGGCCATTGCACTTTCAACAACAAAAACAAAGTATGTTGATACTACAAAGGCTAGTAAAGAGATGATTTGATTACAAAGTTTTATGGAGGAATTGGGAAAGCAGCGGGAGAGTATCAGGTTGTACTGTGAAAGCTAGAGTGACATTCATATTACAAAGAAATCAACCTTCCATTCTAATACTAAGGATATACATCTCAGGCACCATTTCATACGATCCATTTTGGAAGATGGACAATTGAAGTTGGAAAATATACACACTAGCCGAAATCCTGTAGACATGTTAATAAATGAAGTAACCAGAGAGAAATTAAGTTCCTGCTCAGTTTTAGTTGGCCTTCAATCATGGAGCAGAAGATGAGAAATTTTCTAGGTCCACAGTGGATCATAGTTCAATAGGTACAACAATAGTGGAGTTGTTGTGATCAATATCCAAGTGTGATATTGTTGGTTGTGGAGCCTGATTATCTTCCTAATTAATCTACAGGTGTTTGATATATGAGTCAAAGAAACTGTAATTTCGTAGTCAATATGAACCATTCATTATAAGGTCACATATCTGATGGTGGAATTTATGTTAGGGATTTTTTCCCCAGAAGGAAACCCTCTTTTATCTATGAGGGAATTGTATTGTGGAAGTAGATGAGAGTGAATATTGTATTCTAAGAGAGGATTTTGTGAGATAAAGAAGAGGAACTTACAATGGATGTGTTGTAGGTTGTATCCCTTCATTTTCTAGATAATAATAAAGGAAGGACCTGGAAATTTCTCTGGTGGGGGCAACCAACATTGGGTGAACCACATATATCTGTGCCTCTATTTTATTTTTCATCTTCTATGTATTATTTCCATATTTGTTTTATTTTATTTCTCCACGATCCTATTTTTTTAACACCTCAGAGTTTGGAATCAATGTCTCACAATCATTTTTGGAGTCTTCGTCATTGGAGTCAGTCCTCTCAAGTATTCCTCCTAAACCTTTTGCAACCTTCCTTTTGATAGGCCTAGACAGACCATCCTATCATCAAAGTTCCAAATTCTTCCTGTTGTCACTTCAATATATCGATGAGGGTCATGAGCTTAGAGTTACCTTCATTGGAGTCCTTGTGCAACATTGCACTCAAATACTCAGATGGCCTAGCCATCCGACCAATGGTCTAGATTCTTCCGAGACCATTCTTCGATTGATCCAATGAATCCTATTGTCTTGGAGCTTCTCTTGTTGGACCATCATCACCTAGACATGTGTCAATACGGTGCTCATTGTGGGGGGGGGTGTTCCTATGTGGTTAGGCTAACCATAGTCAGTGGAACCACAATTAATCATCATGTGACATGTCATTGGAGCACTAACCGTGGTTGAGTTTTATGGCCACCCTTCCCTTTGTTAAACATCAGACATATGGGGGGGCGCGATATTCATTATATACCATCGATTAATTTTTAAGCTTCCTCCCCCTGAATGTGATACCCATGGTTGTCACAGTTTTTGACATTAATGACAACATGATCCAACACAAAATTTGTTGCATAATTTTATGAAATTTTTGGGCAACCTCCCTCATTCAAATGATTGCTTGGAAGGCTTAGATGGGACTTATTTTAAAGTATAACAAGAAGTGTAGTTTATAGGTTAGGATAGTCTCCTTTCAAGTATTTTCATTCATCTATTTTCCATTGTCAAATTGTAAATTCTAATTTGGAAGTAATGTAGATGTTTTTTTCAAGTTTCTTGTTGCAAATAATGTTTTTTATCTTGATTGATTCACTCCGTTGCTTGCTTCATTTTTTGCGCTTGATCTGAATATGCAATGGAGGTTGAATTCCCTCTACATTGGATTATATGGCTATTGTTTTATTTTCTTTTAAGATATGTAACCTTCTTTTTTCATTTCCATTCCTTTCTATTTATTTCCTTTATCTATGTATTTTCATTTACAAAAATAATTCCTTTCTATGTATTTCTTTGAGTGGCACTTTCATTCTTGTCATTGAATTTAATTTACAATATTCATTACTTTAAAGTGGGTCTATGAATATAGTGTATTATCATGAATTTTGTAAGGACTGACTAATCTAACAGTAGCACAAGGATAATTGATGCAAAGACATCTTCTCATTTGATTAATTTCTCATCCAATAGGAAGTGACCCTAGACCTTCATCTACCTTTGCATATTGTGAAAGGAGATAGGAGTGAAAGTAATGAACCCGAGTTCATGAGGATCAAATCAAAATGAACTATCAAACTTGAGCATTTTCTTTGTTAGTTCCAACATTCCTTTACTTTCATGTATTTCATATAATGTTTTTACTTTATGATGTTCCATAATTTGATGTATGTTTAATTGAGTCGAATATTATTGCTAAGGATGTATGTATTTATTGATCTAGTAGAAACCTTGGGATCCTAGTTTCATTGATCCATTCACCTAAACTCTTCACCCAAGTTTAGTGATCCATTACCTTTGTCTTCCCTTACATATCACTGTGGGAGTTAAGAGTAAAGATCATGAACTCAATGGGATGAAGAGTCAAGGGGGATAATTTTCAAAGTTGATAATTTGATTTGTTAGTGTATATTAGATTTAGTTACTTACACAACATTCATAGGACAAATTTTAGTGAGCTAAGATATTTTGTTTGCACATAGATTGTATAACACCTCATAAATTTGCAAAAACCGCAGATTGACATTTAAAGTTAAGATGAGGAGTTCAAAAATATTGTTGTAATTCTTTGATACATTAGTGAGAAGTATGGTTCACATGATAGAGTTAGATCAAGGTTGCAAACCCTTGATATAAAATATTTCAAGGCCATAAAGGGTTACAAACCTAAAACGTAGTACTTATACTTCCCCAAGGAAGACACTTGAGTAATTGGTCGTGATGATGATGGAGAAGATGACCAAAGCCTACATGAAGGTAAGATGGAGAGGGATCATGTTGTCCCAAAGAGGAAAATGTTACCAATACCTCACAAAGTTTAGTTAGAATGGTAGTTAGGGTTCAAGAATCATGCATGGAAACATAAACATATTATCAAATCAATATTCCTTGATGAAGAAGCATTAGATTCCAATCCTTTCAAAATTTTGTAATTCTACCTTCTATGACCTCCCCTACATTTCCTTCCCTATTGTATTTTCCATTAAATGACCTTAGATTGACTAGTTTCCCTTGTATTCTTCAAGTCTTTATATATATTATAGGTTTGCAGGAGACCTATCCATAACCTCAAGAGTGAATTCATTTCAATTTCTCATTTATGTAATAGTCATTGATATTTTGGTAAAGGTTATATTATCCCACTTTATTTTAGACAAATTTAAATTGTGTTATCTTGGGGAATTCCAATTGTATTAAAATTTCCTCCCACAAAGAACTAGTTAAGAATACATCACAAAGAACTAGTTAAGAATACATCTTGTTTTTATGAGTTCTAAATGATTTTCAATCAATGGAAACATGAGAAAATGGATCTGCATAGCTCCTTTGATTTTTCATGAAATATTCTTCTAAAGTTATTTGGTTTATCCTAGCATGTTTTGTTTCTTTCCTTCCTCTTGTGAAGTCATGGTTGATCCTACACTTACATTTTACATTATTTAATAAAGAAAAATCTGTGTTATGATAAAATTTAGTTAGCTTATGAACCTTGTATTTATCCTTATTTTTCTTCTTTTGAACATTTTTTTGAATAATTAAGATTACCTAGTTCTTTTATTGGGTAGCATTGTTCTTTAAAAGAAAATCGACAATTTGAAATAATTTTTGTGGGTTGATAGACTTTGTTGAGGTTTATATTTAACACTTTCCCATTGCACTCATTGAAATATCATAAAAAAATATGGAAACTCGAGAGGATGAGTGCCACCTCCTTAAAAATGAGGGAGGGGTTCCTGAGATGTTCTTGTGACCCTTCCAATTTTATTCTCTTTTTCTTTGGTAGGGAAAAGAGGTTATCATCATTTTAGATTTCCATGAGAGCCAACATGCTTTATATAAACCTGTTCCTTTCAAGGGTAACCCCAATGGAATTAGTGGGATTTGATCCTAAGTTCTCCTTGAACTTTTTTATAATAGAAACTATTGATTGTGCTAACCTTGGGGTAATTTTAACACCTTTATTATATTGTAAATATTAACATTTCATTATTAGTTATTGTACCTTTTTAATAACATTATTCCTCTTTTTATTTCTAAGAAATTATTTTATATCTTTCTAAATATATAAAAAAAATTAAAAAAACCAAAATTATAATTTTTGTTTAATATCCTAGAAGTATTTTCAAATTTTTATTGTAAATCAAAGATTTAAAAGAAAACAAAAGGAAGAACTAATGCTGGAAACATTTAAAATAAATTTTATACCTGCACTACATTTTAATCATAATGTATTTATCATATTCAATCAAATCAATATTAAGTAGTCATGAAAAATAGTAAATACAAAGAAAAGTTGTAAATGACTGAAAATAATATTGATTAAATTATTAAGTATAAATATTTTTAATAATAAAATAATAATTTATTATTATTTGATATCATTAATAATATATTTTTTATATTTTTTCATTGGATAACTAGTGCTCTAGTATGATCTTGGAGTATTGATGGTCCACTTTGGCCTTGGAGCATTGATGCTCCAATGGCCTTGGAGCACTAGTGATCCTATGATCTTGGAGCATTGGTACACCATATTTATATTGGCACACAAAAAAATAAACATCCTCAAAAACCTCTACATGTTAATTAAAAACCTCTAGACCCATTACAGAAGTTTATTTTTAGAATCTTACCAAATTTTGTAACAATGTAAATCTCTATCAAAACATCCACTAATAGGAGTTTTCCTTGTAATGATATATAAATACTAGATATGCTAAACCATAAATGTAAACAAATTGTAGAAGGATGAAATAAATTAATGGTTGGTATCATAATTTAGTTTCAATGAGATAAGGAAGAGAAGATCAGAAAAAGTCACCAGAAAATATTTAAAGAAGCCAAGCCCCATCTTGAGGAAGTAATGATCAAGTATAATGGTATTATTGAAGAGTTTGATAAACCTATGCAAGAAAATAAACACTAAGAGAATCTGAAACATAAGTCAGTAACAATGGCACATTCACATTGAATACATAAGACTTACCATAGAAACCCTTAACTAGGAAAATAAGCCTAATTGAGAGCCACACCCTCTCTTTATCATGTTGTATTAGCTCAACCATTCACCATAGAAATAATTAGGTATTATTTATCTTCAATAAAACTTAATTAATTAACCTATCGAGGCTCGATTTTGACTAAGTTTTGTCACATAAAAGAATTTGACAAAAGATGAATTTGCAAAAGCAATATAACTGCATAAGCCTAAGTATGCAGTTTTGCAAACACTTGAGTACATAGGGATGAGGCGTCATTTCATATATGATATACACATAGTTTTATAGATACTTTGTGCATGTATGTAAATATGTATACTCTTTTGTACTATATTTATATGAGTGATTTACAGTGGGAAAATCCACTATTGTATTAAAAACAAATTATACAACCACTCCAACTACCTATATATGAAGCTTGTAATGTAATTAGGAGGTTCTAGATTAGAGAGAAGTTGTCATAGGTATTTTTGTTGTTATAATATATTAATGATCATCCTACATTGAAATTATGTAATATCATGCATGTTGTTAATATAATGGATCATTGTTCTATAAATTTTCACATGCAACTCTATGTGACTAATTTCAGATTAGAAAATTGTTTCATAGTGATCTAACAGTAAAACCCTAGTTGTTATCACCGAACAACTTTACATTGAAATGATTGAATGAAAACATATACAACAAAAACATCAATATCAAAGATTAATCATAAATAAACAAGAGACACAAGAATTATATTATGTAACTTTATCCAATCCTTCAAATCTGAGGAGAAAACCAGTCCTCTCAATATCACCAAACCTGGGGTCAAAACCATTCCTATTAGTCAATACAATGTCACCAAATCTAAGGACAACCTTGTTCTCCAATAAAAATACAAATAAGAAAACAAAACCTCAACAATATTCTAGAAATATGCTCTGCCCACAAATCTATTGTAGACTACATATATGGCCTACTTACGTCACATGTCAGCATGTCTGCATCTATACTTGCCCAGAACTATATACACTATTCAACTTATTGGAAATCCACGTACATACGTTGTTTTCTCCACTGCAAATCGTGTAGACCCTATATGTGATTCATCCTTTTGCAACCCATGTATATGCATGTTTCATCCTCCTACAAACCATGTATTGCGCGAAAAATTCACTCCACATGTGCGACCTTCTTTGCTTCTCTCTTCTAGGCCAGATTCACCACCTTTCATGCTTTCCTTGTGATGAGATCACTAATCCTCCTTGGCACAAGTGCAGAATCACTTATTCCAACTCCATCATGTCACCACACTATGACACTATGATATGTCACAATTCCCTCTCTCCTTTATATATAATCCTTAGGGGTCACCATAGAAGCCCCTCCACAATTCAACATCAAATTATCATTTCCTTGTGGGTGTGAAGCCACAACACAAGCCCACAAATCCCATCACCAAACCCATGAATCCCCCATTCAAATATAAGGGTATTTTCACCAAACTGAAAGTGTGATATGGTTCCCATGATGATTCCCACATGCCCAACACCTAGGGTCGTGTGAGAACACCTACTTGACGCTACAAAATTCAACACTCCCTCTTAGTGAGGAAGATATTCTCACCACACTCGACAAGTGGGAATGCCTCTCGATGCTACAAAAGCATCAACACTCCCTCCTAGAGAGGGAGGCATTCCATCCTCCATCATCACTTGGAAGTATCTCTATCTCCCATCCTACATTTTCTATAACAATTGCTCTCCAATATTCCTAATTGTCTCCTCCCTCTTTCATCGAAGAAAATTTTGCGCTTCAGTCCTCCTAACTGGATGCATCCTTGGTCACTGAAGAAAATATTGTTGTATGACATGATCTCATCCTAGAAGACACCTTGCTCCTAGAAGCCACCTACTCTTGAGAAACTTGTATATACATTTCAACCCATGACACCCTCAAGATAGTATTGGAGGATGTCTCTCTCCCAAATGGACCTTAAGGTAGACTCCTTGTGAATGACTTACTCTCCCTCTGAATTCAGACTCCATCTGAATCCACTAACTCCCTCTAAAGTATGACTCTCTATAAATCCACTAACTCCCTCTGAAGTCAGACTCTCTCTGAATCCACTAAATCCCTTTGAGATTGGGCTCCCTCTGATTCTGCATGACCTTCAAAGCTACATGATCCATATCCGCTGTAACTCTGTTGAAGTTTAATATCCTCTAAATTGTCCTAGGAGGATTCTCCTCCCTACTATATCCTAAGGGCTGACTCCCTCTGAACTCTGGCTCCTTTTGAGCCAACACTACTGGTGGAGTTATCTTCTCCCTCTCTACTTGTGCTACTGGTGGTAATAGTGTCTCCACATAGTCAACCTATGACATAGAACCTACGTTTGTGGGATATTAAATGATACCTCTAATTTTACTAGATATTGATAAATAACTCCCAAAATCCTTTTTTTAACCCCCCCTCCAAATACATATTTCTAATAAAACTAACACCTACTTTTACTATATATCCCATGTTTTTACCCAATACCCCTTTTATACCCTTGAATACCTATAAACCCCCTCATACCTAACATGTCTCACCCCAATACCTAAAATATATTGACTCTATTTTTCGTACTTTTAAAACCCCCTTTGTGAATGAATGTGATAAGATATTGTTCAACAAGGTGAATCCCCCGTGTTGGTGGGGTCACCTTCCTCACCACTGGTAGAGATACCCAATCCATATGTACTTGTGCTACTAGTGGGGACACCTGCCTCATGATTAGTGGAGCTACTTGCTCCTCCTCATTTGTCTCTCTTCTCTTGATGGTCACAACACACATAGATTGTCCCTCTCTAACTCCAAGAACCACTACTGATATGAATCTAGATCATATGGGCATCCAATAACATATGTCTTTCCTGAAACAACATTGCATAGACCTAATCCTCAATTGTTGAGGCTGAGAACACACTCCTGGAACCCCTAACACATTTTCCACTTGCAACACTTCCCCTGACTCCATCCAGAATGACATTGTACTAGATCCCTACATTGCATGCCTCATCCTCATACCATGCTCCATGTACATGCATGAGTTAAAAACAATAAAGCTCATGAACAAATCATGTTCCCTTTTCATGTGCCAGTGGATCCCACTGGATAAGAACCATGCAATCCTCATAGGAAAGCATCATACGTATCCAAGTCACGACCATTTAATGAACTTCTTCCCAAGTCCATCATCCAAGTCATCCCTAGTGTAGTGTTCCCAAAGCCGAGCCGCGTTGTAAACCAAGTTCTGAAAGGAATTGTGATTATGTTTTATAGGCTGGTGAGCCAAGTTCTTATAAGCTAGAGACTTATGTGTTTGTT
>JASDQU010881389.1:49017-59203 GCA_032191745.1 Picea mariana | reverse complement strand
TCATACTTTGGTTGTTGCAGATTTGCAGACCCGAACTCCCGATTGTTCTAGTGCTTAAATTTATACTTGATTTTAACAGCATATCGATAGGCAGCAGCAAGTGATGAGATGTCTAGAAATTCCATTTCAGTTCAGATGTATCTGGGTAGAGCCCCACGGTATTTCAGAAACAAATGTTGTTTAGAGTCTTTGATACCGAGCTTGGTGCGTAAGGTATGGAAGGTATTGGTGAACTTCAGAAGTACTTGGACCTCTCTTATCGGAGTGTGGTCCATCTCATGTACTGGTCCTCATAGTTGCCAACAGGGTAATATTGTTCCTTTACCGCATCCACAAAAAAATCCCAAGTGGGCTCGACCCCATATATTCCGGACTCCTCTGTGGAACTCTGCTCCCAGTAAGTTTCCCACCAATGTTTGAAATGGGGGGGATTCTTAAGGAGCGTGAAGATGATCTTTTTGCTGTCGAAAAAATTGTGAACAAAGAAATAACCCTCTAACAGATTTAACCATTTATCTAGGTCATCCGCATCTATCTGACCTTCAAATATAGGAATATCAAAATTGACGTGTACCTTAAAATGTGAGGTGCCTCAAAAGTGGCCTCTTGATGAAGATGTGCCTGACACTATTGGGAGGCATTGAAGGTTGTGGGAAAAATTCTCCATCATTTCATCCCTCTGTTGCGTCAGAGCTTTCTCAAGCAACAGATTGATAGGATTGTCTGCTCCGTCATTTTTCTTTTCTTCCTCCATTGAGTGTTTCTTGGGTGTGCAAGAGTGATTTTCTTCAAGAGAGACAAGCTCGAGACCCAACTTGATATACTCGGACCTCATCGGGGACATGCACTGAAAAAATGATCAAGAACAGTCTTCTCTGATACCACTGATCCGGATTATTTTCGGCACAAAATGAGATCAGAGATATAATAAAGAAATGGACAGAGATATCACATATATTCAATAATATAACAAACATTTATTAGAGATGCAACCATAAACACATATATACAATAATACATGATTTCTATTAATGAGATAAATTTACAGAGACTGTAAATATAGAGTGAAAGACTCGATAGAATGGTGGCAACTTATCTCTGAGAAGAGATGTGACGGCTACTCGCATTCACAAGAAGATGATTAAAATGAGGCTCTAAAGGAATTTTTACAATAAACAGGAATGCCAAAAACCCTAGACATCCAAAAACCTAACCCTAGGAGATGAAGCACCAAAATTCATGTGAGCCTCGTTTGGGTAAGTTAGCACATAAACTTCCCAAGGTCGTAACTTTTGCATACGATCTTTGTTTTAGGCGTATGATAGCTCGTTGCAAAGGTATCATCGAGGAGGTTAATTTAGGGGGCTCAACGATTCCTTTGACTATCATTGAAAGACTATATCCTGAAAAACCTTCATTTGGGCCCTCAAAATGGCCCCGGAAGTTAAAAACTACTAAAAATAGTAAATTGCCAAAATTGCCAGAAAATTGTTTTGAGCCAGTCAAAAAAGGTAGGTGGCCACTGATATCCACCCGGATCGATCCTCTCTCTTTAGGAAGCAATGGTATCCATTGCATTGAGTTCTTGGGGAAGAGGGAAAAGTGTTTGTTAAATCTGCATCTTGGTGAGCTACTTGTACTGCTGGAGACATCATGCTACTTAGTTTGTGGAAGTTTGTCATGAACCTGTTGAAGCTGAGGCTGTTCAAAAATTCGAGCTACATGAGAGGATGGTGTGCAGAAAGAATCTTTGTGCTTTGTTGCAGCCTTGTTACCTGCTTCTGTTGGATAGAAGGTGCAGGGGGTGAGGCTGTACTGGTTGTAGTGTCCTTTTGTTCCCCTTTTGAACATATTGTGAAGAAGCTGAATTTTGTAGTATGAGATACTACCATGCGACACTTTTTATGTGGAACAATAGTTGGAACTACCTCTAGTATTTTGTAGAGATGACCCCCCAANAAAAATTGTGAACAAAGAAATAACCCTCTAACAGATTTAACCATTTATCTAGGTCATCCGCATCTATCTGACCTTCAAATATAGGAATATCAAAATTGACGTGTACCTTAAAATGTGAGGTGCCTCAAAAGTGGTCTCTTGATGAAGATGCGCCTGACACTATTGGGATGCATTGAAGGTTGTGGGAAAAATTCTCCATCATTTCATCCCTCTGTCGTGTCAGAGCTTGCTCAAGCAACAGATTGATAGGATCGTCTGCTCCGTCATTTTTCTTTTCTTCCTCCATTGAGTGTTTCTTGGGTGTGAAAGAGTGATTTTCTTCAAGAGAGACAAGCTCGAGACCCAACTTGCTATACTCGTACCTCATCGGGGACATGCACTGAAAAAACGATCAAGAATAGTCTTCTCTGATACCACTGATCCGGATTATTTTCGGCACGAAATGAGATCAGAGATATAATAAAGAAATGGACAGAGATATCACATATATTCAATAATATAACAAACATTTATTAGAGATGCAACCATAAACACAGATATACAGTAATACACGATTTCTATTAATGAGATAAATTTACAGAGACTGTAAATATAGAGTGAAAGACTCGATAGAATGGTGGCAACTTATCTCTAAGAAGAGATGTGACGGCTACTCGCATTCACAAGAAGATGATTAAAATGAGGCTCTAAAGGAATTTTTACAATAAACAGGAATGCCAAAAACCCTAGACATCCAAAAACCTAACCCTAGGAGATGAAGCACCAAAATTCATGTGAGCCTCGTTTGGGTAAGTTAGCACATCAACTTCCCAAGGTCGTAACTTTTGCATACGATCTCTGTTTTAGGCGTATGATAGCTCGTTGCAAAGGTATCATCGAGGAGGTTAATTTTGGGTGCTCAACGATTCCTTTGACTATCATTGAAAGAATATATCCTGAAAAACCTTCATTTGGGCCCTCAAAATGGCCCCGAAAGTTAAAAACTACTAAAAATAGTAAATTGCCAAAATTGCCAGAAAATTGTTTTGAGCCAGTCAAAAAAGGTAGGTGGCCACTGATATCCACCCAGATCAATCCTTTCTCCTTAGGAAGCAATGGTATCTATTGCATTGAGTTCCTGGGGGAGAGGGAAAAGTGTTTGTTAAATCTGCATCTTGGTGAGCTACTTGTATTGCTGGAGACATCATGCTACTTAGTTTGTGGAAGTTTGTCATGAACCTGTTGAAGCTGAGGCTGTTCAAAAAGTCGAGCTACATGAGAGGATGGTGTGCAGAAAGAATCTTTGTGCTTTGTTGCAGCCTTGTTACCTGCTTCTGCTGGATAGAAGGTGCAGGGGGTGAGGCTGTAGTGGTTGCAGTGTCCTTTTGTTCCCATTTTGAACATATTGTGAAGAAGCTGAATTTTGTAGTATGAGATACTACCATGTGACACTTTTTAGGTGGAACAATAGTTGGAACTACCTCTAGTATTTTGTAGAGATGACCCCCCAAAGTAACAATGACACTACGGGGTTGAGACTCATAAATCGCATAGCGTCTTGTTGACGGGCAAAATCGACCACCCGTCAACTCAAAGAGTGGAACCGGTTCAAGGTTGTCTAATAACCCAAGCCGTTTGGGATGAACCACCCTAACGGGTTTAGCGGCTCCGTTAGACGATCTAAGGTCCTAAGAAAACAAAAAAGAAAACTGATCTAAACTAACTAATCTAACTAAAAACAAATAAAACAAACTAACTAACTAATCTAACTAAAACTAATTATTAAACAAACTAAACTAATCTAACTATTCTATAAATACAATCTACTAACTACTACTATACTAACTACTAATTAACTATCTAACTACTAACTGAAATATAACTTATTCACAAAATGTACAATATCTACAATTCACAGATTTAAATAAAACCTGAAAAACTCGTTTCTATTCTGCCCTAAGACAGTAAAAGATATTTTTTGTCGATTTTATGATTTTATGAACAAGAAATAAAACAAAAACTAACTAAACTAAATCACTAATCTACACTACAAATATATCTAACTAAAATACTAAAAGAAATTAACGAAAATAAATCACCAACTAACCTGGAGAAACGCTCCAGATTTGTCCTGTGTATGATGATCTTCTTAGCTGATCGGAGGGAGGAAACTTGCACCGAATAATCCAGGAGCTTCTCGTAAATGATAGCTGCAGTGCTCTTTGAGTTTGATTACAGGACAAACAAGACATAAAAAATCACAACAACCATATAATTTATAGATCTTCACAATTAGATAAACCTGTATGCAAAGACTTATACAAAAATAATTCAATTAATGAAGAAGAGAAATCTATCATTCATTAACTGAATCAAGTAATTGTTGTGTTTTTAAATGTTGAAAGAAATCAGACATAGATCATATTAATTAATTCATATCATTCTGCAAAATACTGTGATAGCTAAAGTAGTCACTAATCAAATGCAAATTGATAAACATAAACATGAAACAAAAGATTGATATTATGAAAATCAAAAGATGTAGCAAAACATCAACTTCTATCTCAGTTTGTATTAGAAATCCATAGCCTGGTTCTCCCACAAGTGAGAATGATCCTTATTACAAAAATAATAAGTATTTATAAGTTTTCCACAGGGTAAAACCTCCCTGTGGAAGTTATCAAAACTGTTTACATAAATTTGGGAAGATATCCCAAGTTTAACTAAACTAGGAAACTACAAATAAAACTAAAACACACAAATATCCTCTAGACTGTCCATCAAGTCCCATGCAATTCGAATTTACTTGAAACGGGTCAAAAATGGACAAGTTAGAAGGATCCTTTATTAATAAAATAACAAAAATCTAATTCTATAGACTAGCTACAGAATCCTCTGATTATGTAGCTGGTCTAAAATAAGACACAGAATCAGTATTAAAATAGATTGAAAATCTTTTAAAGAATTAAATTCAATTAACATCCAACAGCTATTTGAAAATGAATCATTTAATTTTAAATTATTATACCATTCGAAATCGAACAGGATCAAAATCATTCAACCGAATACAGAGATAGGAGTACTCTGTTTCTTTTGTTACCACAAAGTCGGGTCAACAAAATCATAATCGAACAGTTGTGAAATTGTTTCATATCCAATTGAAACCGATGTGATCAAAAAAATTGTCGGCAATCGTTATGCTGCCTCAACAAGAGGAGATACGATCGAATCCAAACAAGATCACTTTTCAAATCGTTATAAATGTAACGATATAGCAAATGATTTATACCATAAGCGAATTAAACCAACACTGACGCATAACTATCCGCAAACGAAATCGTAACAGGATCAATCAATTAGTAACAGAGTTCGTAAGAATTGGTCGACCGTTTGCTATTACAAATTAGGGAAGACAAAATCATTCACGAAATATTTTCTTGAGTGCATTTAGAAACAACTATTACTCGAATCTCCTCATACGAATTTAACAAAATGACATAAGTCGAACCGATTTTACAAACTCGTTTGAGAACAGAACTGTAATCAAATCTATTTTGATATGAATGCAATTCATAAAATCAATCAAACTAACTGAAGATACAGCTATCCAGTCAAACGAATAAAACAGCTGGGGTTTTACATAGTCATCGTGGATCAAAACGTTCCATGATTCGGGTGTGAATATCATTCGCACAGACTTAATGAGCATATTGTTTTAATAAAAACAGAGTCATTTTTCCCAACTTGGAAATGATCAAATCTGGAACATTATATGACACAGCATCGTAACAACCGAATTCATTGAAATTGTTTGCCAAACACAGCATATGAACCATAACGAAATCAAATCCAATCATAATCGTATTCTAAATTGAGCATGAAAAACTTCCTATTCAGAATAGATACAAAACAAATCCAGTTGAAAACAAACCATTAATTTTGTTACTTCAATCAAACAAACGAACAAGTCAAATCCAAACGAAGACCATTCAAATCCAATAAAAATCTATGAGCAGATCATATATCAAATCGAAATTTCTTTTTATTTTTAGCAAAGCAAAACAATATACAGGATGCACATATTATGACAGAGCCATTTCGAAATATAAACAGAGCTATTCGAGAACCAAATTTGACTCATTATATTAATCCTGTTCAGTCAAAAATCAAAATCATACCTGTACAGCAAGGAGATGGATTGATCATGCCAATTTGGAGTTGATAACGGCTGTGGCCGATTCAACATTCTTGAAAAGGATGGAGCCTATTGTCTTCTGCTTCTTATCAGTTGCTTGGAGCTGGTTTCTTTGACTGGTCAATACTGCAATCTGATCTTCCAGCGATTGAATTTTCGATTGGAGCATGGGAACATCGATGTAGTATCATTCCAACCATAAATCAAATTGGTTACAGGACGACTATGTGGGTTTTGAAAGAACAGGTGAGGGTTTGGACATGTTTCTGAGGGTTTCATTAGACAATTTAATCCCTGGGTAACTAGGATCGTTTCTTAGGCAGGGGGGAAGATTCGACACGAAATCATAAGGTGGTTCGGGGCATAAACCTTGCGAGTAAGGGTACTCGGTGGCTAGAAAACGTTCTATGTCAGAGTCAGAATCCTCACTAAGGATTATAGGCTTTGACTCAGCAGAGGGTTTAGGTTTGTTCCTGGCCATCCTTGAAATGAGCCAAGAATTCTTTTTACCCTTGGCATTAGCAGTAGGGTTAGCCTTGGGCTTTTGCTCACAGGTCTTTTAAAATTCTCAGCATTCTCAATTCTAACATCTGGTAAGTTAATAGCAGGGTCGACCGAAGGCTTAGGAGAGGGCAATAGGATATGGAAGGGCACGGGTGGCTCGACCTTGGTTTTAATTACCACAGTCTTGTCAACCTGGACAGGGTTTGTATCCTCAAAACCATTACGAGCGATGAAAGATCTCCAGCTATCACCATTTAAAATCAAGTGATAAACAATGATAAGTTTGATAAGTCCATGGTGGAACAGGCTGCTGTCATCCTTCTGCCTTTTAAACCTTTTCGACATTTTATATAGGCTGCGTTGAAAGTAAAAGGGCATATTTAATGGGTATCCCATAAAATTCATTAGCAAACGTAGGTGGTAGAGGAAAATGAGTCAGTATCGAACTTCACAGGTCACGAACTGTTTGA
Source organism: Picea mariana (assembly GCA_032191745.1). Taxonomy (NCBI): domain Eukaryota; kingdom Viridiplantae; phylum Streptophyta; class Pinopsida; order Pinales; family Pinaceae; genus Picea; species Picea mariana. The sequence goes on along the minus strand of JASDQU010881389.1, from coordinate 52,096 downwards.
CTACCATCAAAGTATCATGCCATCGTGGTTTAAGTGCAGATATGGGCATACCTCTATCACAAGAAGTGACCTTTCGCGAGAGGAACAACAGTGTCCATGAAACCTCCTTGACCTTACAATTTTTTAACCAACGATGTCCTGTGGCAGGTAACCCTATAGCAGAACTGATAAAATTCTCATTAATTTCCAACTGTATGTCACCCACCTTGGCTCTATAGCCATCGAACGTCATGGCAAACTATCGTGCTATAGCTAGATTAAAACCCTCAAATCATTGCATGAAGGTGAGCCATCCGTTATCCTCCAAGTATTTACGGGCATTGTCAAACATTAACAAGGCTTGGTTGTCGTTTGGCTCGATTCGCATGAATGGTGCCATGGAGCCGATTACACGGTAAGTCCAAGGTTTGGATCATAGCACGCAGGAGCAGAGTGCACGAAGGTTATCCGAGCTAACAGAGGTAAGCGGGGAATAAGGGATAGGCATAAATGCTAGCGTGCGAAGGTGGTGGATTTATTCACTGGCCATGCATAACAATTATTGCCAAGGTACAACTACTGGCTTTCATAGCTATTCAACCCACTACAGTAGTTCAACAATCAAGTCATTTTCCCAACCAATGAAATCAAATGTATAAACCAATGTGTGCAAACATTATGCCATAGTTTAAAACACCCGACATATAAACCAAAATCAACTGTGTGCCTATGTATCAGCTCATATAATTAATAGTTTAACCAATGTGTCGATGGGTATTCATATAAGCAACAAGACAATAGTTATGAAAACACAAACATAGGTATCATATGAAAGATTTAACCATAACACCCATGTACCTTATGAAACCAAAGGTCAAGTAGGTCAAATAAAATGCAAATCCAAATGCCAATGCATTCCAAACTCAATGAAACCAAATTACACAATCAATCGAAGCATGAGTACCGATCAACGGATCTCGCCAGCTGTATAATGATAAATAAAAGGTAAGCGCAATAGGCATATCGACAAAAGAGATAATGACAGTTCAAATGATAATTTCAATGAGACTTCGAAAGATGAAGTTTTCACACTTACAGTCGTGAAAACGAAAAGAAGGTAAATGTGCAAATGTCACAAAAAATAAAAGTGTCGTTTATTTGAAAATTGCGACAAAAAATTGATGTTTGCAAAACATTGGTGTAGGCAGCTTATTAGACAATGAAAAAATGTGAATTGGCTGCCAACAATGGCGACACACTGGTAGAAGCAGTTATCTCTGTCAAAAGAAACAAATTCAGATTAGGACAACAAAGAAAATTTCAACTCAAAAATAACAACCAGAAAATCGTATAAACATCATCATTAACCAATTATTCCAGCAGTGTTTTAATAGATGAAAATTGATAACAGTCTTAAGACCAGCAAGTCATGATATTAAAGATAAAATCTCCAATACTGTTGGCATAGCCACTGCTGCCAGGAGGCGTCCATAGCCTCGACAGGGTTTCCATTTAACCCACTCTGACATCTGTATCCTGCCAGGAAGTTTTGGATTATAATAAAGGACAAAAGAGGTTTCTTATTTGCTAATTTTCATATACTCGACATTGCTTCACTGCCAGCGAGCCTGTTCAGTATCCCGGCGAAGTTGCCTTGGCATCATGCATGCATTTACCCGCTGCCAGCAGACCTGTTCAGTATCTCGACGGGTTTACAAGCACTTCCCACAGCTCTTATTAATAATTTTTTGTTTTGTTTTTCATAGATATATAGCTGAGTGGGGTGACACTGAAAATCATGATTTTTAACATATTTTTTTAGACCTCATCGGAATTTTTTAGAACTGTCCTTTATTTAGATCCAGAAATGTTTTATTTACAAAAACAACTTCCTAAGACAGGGAGACATCTTCTGATTCATTCCTTTACGGAAAAGGGACAGTGTAAAAAGATAATAGATGATCATGACAAGCTTTACTCAGAGATCAAAATCAGTCAACTTCTTTCAAACAACAGATTTTTTCCAAGACATATATATATTTCAGAAATATACCATTGATGTTTGTACAAATTTTTAGAAGTTATTTCAGTGAAGTAAATTTCTATTGTCTTTGTCTGAATAGCTCAGTGTACAGGTATGTGTATTTCCAAAGACACAAACTATTAAATTCAACTCAAAATCAAAAACAAAAAGCAAATGAAAAAGAAAACAAAAAATAAAATATTTACATAATATACAAGGGTAGTTATCAAGCAAAGTATCTCTTCAGGGCTTGGCCATTCACCGGGTAGGTGTCAAGCTGCCCTTCAAGATTCTGCAATCGAAAAGAACTGGGACCCAACTTTTCAGCAATTAAAAATGGTCCAAGCCATAGGTTTTGAAATTTTGTCTGCTCTCCCTTTCCCTCGTGTGGTTTGTCCCACTTCAAGAGGAGATCACCTACTTCAAAATTCCTATCAGAAGAAGAATTAGAATCAAACCAGCCTTTAACCAATTGTTGATGTTGATCTAACTTACGTTTATCTTGGGCTCTTACCTCTTCTAGCTTTATCAAAGCATTAATTCGGTTTTCCAGAGGGGGACAATCTTCTTCTTGGACTTTTTGCGACAACTGAAGTGAAGGAAGAAGAATGTGGGGTGGCAGAATTACTTCTCTGCCATAAACGAGAAAAAAGGGAGAGTTACCTACAACAGCTTTTGGTGTTACCCTATCAGCCCATAATGCGTTCAACAGTGCGTTGTGCCAATTCTTGTGATTTTCAACCACCGTTCTCTTGATGATTTTGATTAAGTTCTTGTTTGTTGATTCTACCAATCCGTTGCCCTGAGGGTAATAGCTAGCAGAATACTCCAGCTTAATTCCTTTTTCCAAAGCTAACTCGCTCATCTCAAGAGACGAAAAGTAAGAAGCATTATCGAAAACTAAACAGTCAGGGATACCGAAACGAGTGATGATATTCGAATTTAGAAAGGCAATTACCTGACTGGTGTTAACAATTCTTAACGCAGCAGCTTCAGACCATTGAGTAAAGTAATCTGTGGCTATCACAATAAACTTGTGTTGTTGTGAGGACGGCGGGTTGATTGGACCTATAATAT
>JASDQU010881389.1:28961-43033 GCA_032191745.1 Picea mariana | reverse complement strand
ACGCTCTTCTTTTAGTGGGCTCAAGGTGACGGGGGGCTGACCCATGTTCAAGACAGAATCTTATATCGTCGTACCAAGGACTAACAGGGTTTTGTGTGCAACAAATTGGACTTTGATCGCTTTGTCCTAGGTTTGACATATTACTTTCTTCTTGTTGTTCTGCTGCTGAATCATCAACTAACTTGCATAACCCTTGGCCTCTCACTATCTGAGCTGGGGTGATTTCTAATTCATACTCCTACAAGGAGGTGACCCAGTTGGCTCTCTTTTCTCCTAGTTCTTTCTACACTAACAAGTTCCTCACGGCTGGGTAGGGGACAATGACTTTTGTCCTTGACTTCAAAAGATAGGACCGGAAGTGCTTAACTTCTTTAAACACAGCATAGGCTTGTCGATCTACCGCTGGGTAATTAAGTTTAGTGCCTTTGAAAGCAGAGCTCATAAAGGTAATGGGTACTTCATTTTTCTCGGCATTCTTTTGGGTTAGGACGACGGCATAGGAATGGTCAGAAGAAAAAGTGTAGAGTGTAAAGTCTTGAAAAAAATCTGGGCTCATGAGAGACGGAGCATCTATTATGGCCTTCTTTATTGCATTAAAAGCTTGGTTTTCTAGGGGTCCCCAGTGATACTGGGTGTCTTTCTTAATCAAGTTCTGTAAAGGTCTGACCATTTCAGAGAAGCTGGGGACAAATCTTCTCATGAAGTTAATATGGCCTAAGAAAGACTGCATCAATTTTTTGGATGTAGGAGGGGGAAGTTTCGCAATGACTTGAGTCCTTTCGGGGTCAATAGTCATCCCTTCACTAGACACAATGAACCCTAAGAGTTGACCCTGTTCTACTGCAAAGATGGACTTTTTGGGATTCAAATAGATACCGCTTTTATGACATCGCAGTAGGACGGCTCGTAAGTGAGCTAGATGATCGTTTTTGTTTTTAGAAAATACAGTCACATCATCTAAGTAAACTACGATGGACTGATTGATTAAGCCTCTAAAAGCAATTTCCATTGCTCTCTGAAAAGTGGCACCGGCATTAATCAATCCAAAGGGCATTTTGCGATAAGCATAAGTGCCCTACGGAGTACGGAAGGTAGTTTTTAGTTGGTCTGGTGGAGACATCAGGACTTGGTTGTATCTCGAGAAACCATCTAGTAAAGATAGCCTCTCGGAACCAGATACCTGTTGAAGGATCTGTTCCATGGGAGGGACAAGATAGTTGTCTTTATCAGATGCTCTATTAAGGTTTTGGAAATCGACGCAGATTCAGATTTCCTCATTTTTCTTCCGGACTGGGACAAGGTTAGAAACCCATTGAGTGTGCCTAACAGGAAAAATTATCTTAGCATTTAGGAGCTTATTCAATTCTTTGTGAATGGTCGGTTCGAGTTTGGGGTGCATTTTCCTCAGTTTTTGTTGAAAGGGTAAGGTTTGGGGCTTCATCGGGATGACCTGTTGTATGATATTAGGGTCAAATGTTTTGAGGTCATTATACGTCCAAGCAAAGACATCTTTAAATTCTTTGAACAATTTAATAAATGCATCTTTTTCTTGTCGAGAACATCCCAACCCTAGATTAATGCATTGAAGGTTTTCATTAGTTCCTAAGTTCACTTTTTCATAAGATAATGAGGAACTATTGGTTTTACAATTGACCGTCTTTTTAAATTTATCTTGAAAATCATAAAACTTCTCTAACCTAACTACAGATTTAGGGATTGAGTTTAACATATCCGATAGAGCTTCAGGAGTTTTCGGATCAGGTATTACCATGAAATCGCGCAAATTGTCATCGTGCGTGTGTTCGTCTATCACCGCGCCTTGAAAGGTTTCTTCCATGTGCAGAAAGTTAATAATCTGCTGATCATCATCAAATACTCTCCAGTTCGTGATGTTGTCAGGAATGGATGGCTGAAACAACAACTCAACTGAGAATGCATCAGGGGATAGGCCTTCTACAGGAAGAAGTTTAGAAGCTACATTAGCTAATAAATCTACTTCAGAATTATTCAACCTAGGAATAGAATTTATATTGAAAGCGGAAAATTTATTCATTAAATTCCATACCTCAAACTGGTAGATTTTGAGATGCAGAGACAGAGAGTGGATAGAGTCTCTTACCTGTCTAACCACTATTTCAGAGTCGCCAAAGACGGTTAAATTTTGAATGTTCATATCCATATCTTTTCTGAGACCTTGCAGTAAAGCCTCATATTCTGCAGTATTGTTAGTACATTCAAATTCCAACCTACATGCTATCAATGTTTTGTTACCTGCTAGATCGATAATGATGCAGCCTGCTCCAGCTCCTTCTTTAGACTTTGACCTGTCGAAATACAGAGACCAAATTTGATTTCCGTCGGGTACATAGGACCTTTGTGTGGAAGCTGTTGGCTGCATATATGCTACAATCTCAGACTGTTGTTTTCGATTGGCGATAGGTGAAGCCTCGGCCATGAAATTGCCGAAGAAGTTGTCCATCCCTTGTACTTCAGGTGAATCAACAGAAGGTGTATACGGTTCATTGGGATCGTTCAAATCTGTGACCGTGAACTTAAGGTAACGTTCACGATTTACTTTGATTTTATTAGGCTTGCCGTTATCAAGAAGCCATAGATGGGACCAATCTGTCGTGAAATAACCATGTAGCTGCTCCGACCAGTCCCTGCTTAAAAACAAACCATACACTTTTGGAATATCCACAACAATTATATCAATAACTTGATGAACCTTGGGGTTAGATGGTAATCTAATAAGCACATTCTTTAGTTCGCCTATAACTTTTACATTTGTCCGATCAAGTTGTATGATTTTTAAAGTAGAGGGTTCGACTTCTGCATTTATCTTTTGGAAAATAGACCAAGGCATCACATTGGATGACACCCCTGAGTCTACCATACAATTGTGCATGTTTCTATTAAAAATATCGAAATTTAATAAGAAAGGAGGTACATTCTTGTGAGTGTTAAGAGTAGTAGCTTGTGGCTTTTTACTCGCAGTTTCTAAAGCTACTTTATCTACCTTATTTACATTATTTACATTACTTACAGGAAGGATCCCTTTATCTTGAGGATCAGGATTATTTTTAGTGGAAGTCTTCTGAGGGACTTTGTTTTGCACAACCTTGTTACCATTGGAATTACCATTTTTGTCATTCTCTGAAATATTTGGCAACATTTTTTGAAGCAGAAATGGAAACTTTAACAACTCATAAATAGAAATGCTAGCCCTTAACTTTTTAAGATCTTCAACAACATCATAATCTAAGTTGGGGTTCACATTACTCTGTTTGGTCTCAGCTGATTTAGATTGCTTTGGAGGCGAAGTTGTAGTGTTTTCAGTAGAAGGTTTATTTGTTGTCTTACTCCTAGTGTTATAAGGATGAACTGTCTCGAAGTTGGCTTGGAAGATGCTATCCGAGAAGTGTCCAAAAGTGTTTGGAGAAGACTCTTCTTCTTGAATTGTCTCTTGTTCAACTACCTCCTCAGGAATCTCAGGAGGCATCAAGTTATCTTGGGCTTCTATAATTGTTTGAAGGGCACATTGCAAACTTTCTAGATTTAGGCCTTCGGTGGTTGGATTAGGTCGGTTGGTAGGAAAAGGCTTCCGGAACGGGGGTTTGTAAAGCCCTTTGCTTGAAGAAGTTTCTTCGGTCGACCTTTTCAAGTCTATAACTTGATTTGACAGTTTTTGAACAACTTTGGTTAAATTTTCCAAATCAGAGTTTTCAGTTTGTGTTTTACTTTGAGTGGGTCCGGGGAGTATTTCAATCTTCCTTTTGGAAGAAGAACTAGTTTCAGTTTCATTGCTAGTAGAGTCTTTAAGACTAAGTATGTCTTTTTGAATCTGGCTGGCCTCCTCGAAGGCCTCTAACAACGTGGCTTTCTTAGATCGTTTAACCCAAATAGCTATACTTTGATGTAAAGCTTTAGTGTAGTAAGCTATTATAAGGCTCTCAGCAGACATAGAATCCGCAGGGATTCATTTTTTAAGTGTTAAAAATCTTTGATTAAAGTCTTTAACTTTTTCTTTTGGGTTCATTCTTAAGCTAGAAAGGTCCATGACAAGGACTTCTGGAGGTTTACCATCTTCAAACTTTTCCAAAAAGCATGACTCAAACTTTTCCCAAGACACGATGGTATGGGGCTACTGGGCAAAGTACCATGTGAATGCATTACCCTCGAAGGTATATGGGAACAACCTAATGACAACGTCTTCATGTTCGACATTGTGGAGTCTTATGGCTAACATGAACTTTTTAATGTGATCTTCAACGATCTGTTTTGAGTCAGGATCAAACTTGGGAAGCCATTTCTCCAGATGTTTAGGCAAAGGGTGCTGAGCTCCAGGTACAGCTATGGCATCCTGATCAAGCCAGGGTCTAGCAGGGTTGTTTTGATTTTCCATTGAGGTAGTGGGTGTGGAAGGCTGAGAAGGGGAATCGCCTTCATCAGAGGAATCTCCTCCAGAAGAGGAAGGAGATGATGGAGGTGGTGAAGGGGGTATCCCAGATCCTCCTACAGTAGGATTTGAAATTGGATCTGAAGGAGTCACAGTGAGGTTAGTGTCACCTAATTGTTCTATGATATCAGAGAAATCCAAAGGTTGGCCCCACAGATGGTTTGGTTGCCTCAAACGGGCTAAGGCACTATGTTTTTTAATAAGAGATTGGCGGAAAATCTCTTGTATGTCACCACCTGTAAGATTAGGGGTTGCTGGCTCAACTGTGATCTGTGGATCGTCGGTTGAAGTAGTTGTTGTTTGAATGGGAATATTATTGTGTGAATGGCTTCTAGTCACTATAGGTGAGCGATTAGGGGGTGGAGTCTTGTGACCACATCGTGCCATTAATTAAGTTCAGGCCTTCCTTCTAGCGCCATTTGTTGACGGGCGAAATCGACCGTCCGTCAACTGAGAGAGTGGAACTTGTCCGGGGTTGTCTAATAACCCAAGCCATTTGGGATGAACCACCCTGACGGGTTTAGTAGATCTTTTATCTGATCTAAGGTCCTAAGAAAACAAAAAAGAAAACTAATCTAAACTAACTAATCTAACTAAAAACAAATAAAACAAACAAACTAACTAATCTAACTAAAACTAACTATTAAACAAACTAAACTAATCTAACTATTCTATAAATACAATCTACTAACTACTACTATACTAACTACTAATTAACTATCTAACTACTAACTGAAATATAACTTATTCACAAAATGTACAATATCTACAATTCACAGATTTAAATAAAACCTGAAAAACTCGTTTATATTCTGCCCTAAGATAGTAAAAGATATTTTTTGTCGATTTTATGATTTTATGAACAAGAAATAAAACAAAAACCAACTAAACTAAATCACTAATCTACACTAAAAATATATCTAACTAAAATACTAAAAGAAATTAACGAAAATAAATCACCAACTAACCTGGAGAAACGCTCCAGATTTGTCCTGTGTATGATGATCTTCTTAGCTGATCGGAGGGAGGAAACCTGCACCGAATAATCCAGGAGATTCTCATAAACGATAGCTGCAGTACTCTTTAAGTTTGATTATAGGACAAACAAGACATAAAAAATCACAACAACCATATAATTTATAGATCTTCACAATTAGATAAACCTGTATGCAAAGACTTATACAAAAATAATTCAATTAATGAAGAAGAGAAATATGTCATTCATTAACTGAATCAAGTAATTGCTGTGTTTTTAAATGTTGAAAGAAATCAGACATAGATCATATTAATTAATTCATATCATTCTGCAAAAGACTATGATAGCTAAATTAGTCACTAATCAAATGCAAATTGATAAACATAAACATGAAGAAAAAAATTGATATTATGAAAAGCGAAAGCTGTAGCAGAACATCAACTTCTGTCTCAGTTTGTATTACAAATCCATATCCTGGTTCTCCCACAAGTGAGAATGATCCTTATTACAAAATTAATAAGTATTTATAAGTTTTCCATAGGGTAAAACCTCCCTGTGGAAGTTATCAAAACTGTTTACATAAATCTGGGAAGATATCCCAAGTTTAACTAAACTAGGAGACTACAAATAAAACTAAAACACACAAATATCCTCTAGAATGTCCATCAAGTCCCATGCAATTCGAATTTACCTGAAAAGGGTAAAAAATGAACAAGTTAGAAGGATCCTTTATTAATAAAATAACAAAAATCTAATTCTATAGACTAGCTACAGAATCCTCTGATTCTGTAGCTGGTCTAAAATAAGACACATAATTAGTATTAAAATAGATTGAAAATCTTTTAAAGAATTAAATTCAATTAACATCCAATAGCTATTTGAAAACGAATCATTTAATTTTAAATTATTATACCATTTGAAATCAAATAGGATCAAAATCATTCAACCGAATATAGAGATAGGAGTACTCTGTTGCTTTTGTTACCACAAAGTCGGGTCAACAAAATCATAATCGAACAGTTGTGAAATCATTTCATATCCAATTGAAACCGATATGATCAAAAACAATTTCGGCAATCGTTATGCTGCCTCAACAAGAGGAGATACGATCGAATCCAAGATCACTTTTCAAATTGTTATAAATGTAACGATATAGCAAACGATTTATACCATAAGCAAATTAGACCAACACTAACGCGTAACTGTCCACAAACGAAATCGTAACAGGATCAATCAATTAGTAACAGAGTTCATAAGAATTGGTCGATCATTTTCTATTACAAATTTGGGCAGACAAAATCATTCACGAAATCTTTTCTTGAGTGCATTTAGAAACAACTATTACCCGAATCTCCTCATACGAATTTAACAGAATGACATAAGTCAAACCGATTTTACAAACTTGTTTGAGAACAGAACTGTAATCAAATCTATTTTGATATGAATGCAATTCATAAAATTGATCAAACTAACTGAGGATACAGCTATCAAATCAAACGAATCAAATAGCTGGGGTTTTACACAGTCGTCATGGATCAAAACGTTTTATGATTCGGGCGTGAATATCATTTACACAGACTTAAATGAGCGTATTGTTTTAATAAAAATAGAGTCATTTTTCCCAACTTGGAAACGATCAAATCTGGAACATTATATGACACAGCATCGTAATAACCAAATTCATTGAAATCGTTTGCCAATCACAGCATATGAACCATAACGAAATCAAATCCAATCATAATCATATTCTAAATTGAGCATGAAAAACTTCCTGTTCGGAATAAATACAAAACAAATCCAGTTGAAAACAAACCATTAATTTCGTTACTTCAATCAGACAAACAAACAGGTCAAATCCAAACGAAGACCATTCAAATCCAATAAAAATATATGAGCAGATCGTATATCAAATCGAAATTTCCTTTTATTTTTAGCAAAGAAAAATAATATACAGGATGCACATATTATGATAGAGCCATTTCGAAATATAAAAAAAGCTATTCGAGAACCAAATTTGACTCATTATATTAATCCTGTTCATTCACAAAATCAAAATCATGCCTGTACAATGACGAGATGGCTTGATCATGCCAATTTGGAGTTGATAACGGGTGTGGCCGATTCAAAATTCTTGAAAAGGATGGAGCCTATTGTCTTCTGCTTCTTATCAGTTGCTTGGAGCTGGTTTCTTTGACTGGTCAATACTGCATTCTGATCTTCCAGTGATTGAATTTTTTATTGGAGCATGGGAACATCAATGTAGTATCATTCCAACCATAAATCGCATTGGTCATAGGATGGTTGTGTGGGTTTTGAAAGAGCAGGCGAGGGTTTGGACATATTGTTGAGGGTTTTGTTAGACAATTTAATCCCTGGGTAGCTGGGATCGTTTCTTAGGCAGCGGGGAAGATTCGACATGAAATCGTAAGGTGGTTCGGGGCATAAACCCTGCGAGTAAGGGTACTCGGTGGCTAGAAAACGTTCTATGTCAGAGTCAGAATCCTCACTAAGGATTATAGGCTTTGACTCAGCAGAGGGTTTAGGTTTGTTCCTGGCCATCCTTKAAATGAGCCRAGCATTCTTTTTAYCCTTGGCATTAGCAGTAGGGTTAGCCTTGGGMTTTTGCTCACARGTCTTTTAATAGTCTYAGCATTCTCAGCTCTAACGTCTGGTAAGTTAATAGCAGGGTCRAYCGAAGGCTTAGGAGAGGGCAATAGGATATGGAAGGGCACGGGTGGCTCGGCCTTGGTTTCAATTACCACAGGATTTTCAACCTGGACAGGGTCTGTATCCTCAAAACCATTACGAGCGATGAAAGATCTCCAGCTATCACTATTTAAACTCAAGTGATAAACAATGATAAGTTTGATAAGTCCATGGTGGAACAGGCTGCTGTCAGCCTTCTGCCTTTCAAACCTTTTCGACATTTTATATATGCTGCGCTGAAAGTAAAAGGGCATATTTAACAGGTATCCCATAAAATTCATTAGCAAACGTAGGTGGTAGAGGAAAACGAGTCTGTATCGACCTTCACAGGTCATGAACTGTTTGACTACCATCAAAGTATCGTGCCATTATGGTTTAAGTGCAGAGATGGGCATACCTCTGTCACAAGAAGTGACCTTTCGCAAGAGGAACAACAATGTCCATGGCACCTCCTCGACCTTACAATTTTTTAACCAACGATGTCCTGTGGCAGGTAACCCTGTAGCAGAACTGATAAAATTTTCATCAATTTCCAACTGTATGTCACCCACCTTGGCTCTACAGCCATCGAAAGTCATGGAAAACTGTCGTGCTACAGCTAGATTAAAACCCTCAAATCATTGCACGAAGGTGATCCATCTGTTATCCTCCAAGTTTTTGTGGGCATTGTCAAACATTAACAAGGCTTGGTTGTCATTTGGCTCAATTCGCACGACTGGTGCCATGGAGCTGAGCACATGGTAAGTCCAGGGTTTGGATCATAGCACACAGGAGTAGAGTGCATGAAGGTTATCTGAGATAATAGAGGTAAGCGGTGAATAAGGGATAGGCATAAATGCTAGCGTGCGAAGGTGGTGGAGTTATTCACTGGCCATGCATAACAATTATTGCCAAGGTACAACCACCGGCTTTCATAGTTGTTCAACCCACTATAGCAATTCAACAATCAAGTCATTTTCCCAACCAATGAAATAAAATGTATAAACCAATGCACGCAAACGTTATGCCATAGTTTTAAACACCCGACATATAAACCAAAATCAACTATGCGCCAATGTATCAGCTCATATAATCAATAGTTTAACCAATGTGTCGATGGGTATTCATATAAGCAACAATCCAATAGTTATGAAAACACAAACATAGGTATCATATGAAAGATTTAACCATAACACCCATGTACCTTATGAAACCAAAGGTCAAGTAGGTCAAATAAAATGCAAATCCGAATGCCAATGCATTCCAAACTCAATGAAACCAAATTACACAATCAATCGAAGCATGAGTACCAATCAATGGATCTTGCCAGTTGTATAATGATAAATAAAAGGTAAGCGCAATAGGCATATCGACAAAAGAGATAATGATAGTTCAAATGATAATTTCAATGAGACTTTGAAAGACGAAGTTTTCACGCTTACAGTTGTGAAAACGAAACGAAGGTAAATGTCAAATGTCACAAAAAATAAAAGTGTCGTTTATTTGAAAATTGGGACGAAAAATTGATGTTTGCAAAACATTGGTGTAGGCAGCTTATTAGACAATAAAAAAATGTGAATTGGCTACCAACACGTCTCCACATATATGGTTGGCCCAAGAGAACAACATAGACATCCAGTGGGGAAACATCACATAATACCTCATCCTTGAAGTGTTGGATGTCATATGACAATCGACACTGTTGGCTGACACAGAGATCTCATCCTTACCGAAGCCACCCGATGTTGTATGGTTGCGGGTGTAGTTTTGTCGACAATCCCAACTGTTTTATGACCTCTTCTGAGATGAGATTCTTTTGGCTTCCGCTATCAATAATAAAATGCAGCAGGGTCCCCTTCACCCACATCTGTGAATAAAAAAGGCGCTCCCCCTTTTCAGGATCTGCTGGTTCTTCTGGTTGAATTGTTGTGGTCGCAACAATAGTAGTGGGGTCTGCCTCAATGATCTGTCCTTTACCAATATTTTCAAAATTAGATTCTGAATCAGGTTTCGACTCCTTATATTTGATCTCTTCCACCAATGACTRTTTTGAGATACATTCATCAGTTTTGTGCTAGGGGATTTTGTGTAAATCACACCATTTTCCAGTGTCCTTCTTTGTCTTCCTGTCGCCCTTCTTTTCCTATGGCTTGGACTGGTTTTCGGGAGACTGTTTTTTAGGGTTGTCTTTGTCATACTTTGTTTGTTGTGGATTTGCAGACCCAAACTGCCATTTTTTCTGGTGCTTAAATTTCTGCTCAATTTTAACAGCATATCAATTGGCATCACTGAGTGATGAGATGTCTAGAAATTCCATTTCAATTTGGATTTATCTGTGTAGAGCCCCATGGTATTTCAGAACCAAATGTTGTTTGGAGTATTTGATACTAAGCTTGGTGCACAAGGTATGGAAGGTATTTGTGAACTCCAGAACTACTTGGCCCCTCTCTTGCCGCAGTGTGGTCCATCTCATGTACTAGTCCTCATAGTTGTCAACAGGGTAATATTGTTCCTTTACCGCATCCACAAAAACATCCCATGTGGGCTCAACCCCATATATTCCAGACTCCTCTATGTAAATCTGCTCCCAGTAAGTTCCCCACCAATGTTTGACACGGGGGAGAGCCTTAAGGAGTGCGAAGATGATCTTTTCTCTGTCGGAAAAATTGTGAACAGAGAAATAACCTCATAACAGATTTAATCATTTATCTAGGGCATCCGCATCTATCTGACATTCAAATATAGGAATATCAAAATTGACCTGTACCTTAAAAGGTGAGATGCCTCCAAAGTGGCCGCTTGATAAATATATGCCTGACGCTATCAGGAGGCGTTGAAGGATGTGGGAAAAATTCTCCATCATTTCGTCTCTATGTCGCGTGAGAGCTTGCTCAAGTAGCAGATTAATAGGATCGTCTACTCCGTTGTTTTTCTTTTCTTCCTCCATTGAGGGCTTCTTGGGTGTGTGAGAGAGATTTTCCTCAAGAGAGACAATCTCAAGACACAACTTTCTATACTCAGACCTCGTCGGGGACATGCACTAAAAAAACAATCAAGAACAACCTACTATGATACCACTGATCCAGATTATTTTCGGCACGAAATGAGATTGGAGATGTAATAAAGAAATTCACAAAGATATAGTAGATATTCAATAATATAACAAAAATATATCAGAGATGCAACCATAAACACATATATACAGTAATACATGATTTCTATTAATGATATAAATGTACAGGGACTGTAAAATATAGAGTGAAAGACTCGATAGAATGGTAGCAGCTTATCTCTGAGAAGAGATGTGATGGCTACTCGCATTCGCAAGAAGATGATTACAATGAGGCTCTGAAGGCCTTTTTACAATAAAAAAGAATGCAAAAAACCCTAGACATCCAAAAACCTAACCCTAGGAGATGAAGCACCAAAAGTCATGTGGGCCCCGTTTGGGTAAGTTAGTACATAAAATTCCTGGGGTCGTAACTTTTGCATACGATCTCTGTTTTAGGTGTATGATAGCTCGTTGGAAAGGTATCATCGAGAAGGTTCATTTTGGGGGCTCAATGATTCCTTCACTTATTATTGATAACCTCTATCCCAAAAAAACTTCATTTGGGCCCTCAAAATGGCCCCGGAAGTTAAAAACTTCTAAAAATAGTAAATTGCCAAAATTGTCAGAAAATGGTTTTGAGCCAGTTGGAAAAGGTGGGTGGCCACCGATATCCACCTAGATTAATCCTCCCTCATTAGGAAGAAATGGTATCCATTGTGTTGAGTTCCCAGGGGAGAGGGAAAAGCGTTTGTTGAATCTGCATCTTGGTGAGTTGTTTGTATTGTTGGAGACGTTATGCTGCTTAGTTTGTGGAAGTCTCTCATGAACCTGTTGAATCTGAGGCTATTCAAAAAGTTGAGATACATGAGAGGACGGTGTGTAGAAGGAATCTTTTTTCTTTGTTGTAACCTTTTCGACCTGGTTCTGTTGGATAGAAGGTGCAGGGGGCGAGGCTGTAGTGGTTGCAGTGTCATTCTGTTCCCCTTTTGAACAGATTGTGAAGAAGCTGAATTTTGTAGTATGAGATACTACCTTGTGACACCTTTTAGGTGGAACAATAGTTGGAACTACCTCTAGTATTCTGTATAGATGACCCCCCAAAGTAACAATGACACTACGAGGTCAAGACTCATAAACAACATGGCATCTCCACATATATGGTTGGCCCAAGAGAACATCACAAACATCCAGTGGGGCAACATCAAATAATACCTCATCCTTGAAGGGTTGGATGCCATATGACAATCGACACTTTTGGCTGACATGGATATATCTTCCTTGCCAAAGCAACCCGATGTTGTATGGTTGTGGGTGTGGTGTTTTCGACAATCCCAACTATTTGACTACCTCTGCTGAGATGAGGTTCTTTTGTCTTCCACTATCAATAATAAAATGCAGCAGGGTCCCCTTCACCCACATCTGTGAATGAAAAAGACACTCCTCCTCTTCAGCATCTTTTGGTTCTTCTGGTTGAATTGTTGCGGTCGCAACAATAGCAATGGGGTCTGCGTCAATGATCTGTCTTTTAGTAGTATTTTCAAAATCAGATTCTGAATCAGGTTTCGGCTCCTTGTCTTTGATCTCATCCACCAATAACTATTTTGAGCGACATTCATCGGTGTTGTCCAAGGGGATTTTGTGGAAATCACACCATTTTTCGGTGTCCTTCTTTGTCTTCTAGTGGCTTTTCTTTTCATGTTGGTTGGACTGGTTTTTGGCAGACTATTTGTTAGGGTTGTCTTTGTCATACTTTGGTTGTTGCAGATTTGCAGACCCAAATTCCCATTTTTTCTGGTAATTAAATTTCTGCTCGATTTTAATAGCATATTGTTAAGCCCTAATATTGGCTCATTACCACTTAATTGGGGCATATTAGATTAGCAATGTTATTTTATTTATGNCATCTTGTACTTGAACATTTAAGTGGGGTAAAAGGAGGTTGCCCCCTCGAAGAGGCTTATTATCTGAAATTATCTCTTTTTCAAGGCGTTGATTACCTTTCCTGAATTTTTTCTATGCTATATTGATGTTTGGTTCTTAACATATGGTATCAGAGCTCAAGGTCTTGGGGTTTCGCTGCTACATCTGAAACACCGTGGAATTTTAGCTATAACTTTTTTTCTACAACTTTTCAGGAGGAACGGCTTAAAGGGTTTTTAGAATATGGATCAAGGTACGTTGTGTTCCAAATTCAGCTCCTGCGGCATTATACTTTCGGAGATACAGCCAGTACAATATAGGGTTCTGGAATCATCCTGAAATGAGTCATTGTAGCATTTTTGCTATAAAAAAATTTCTGTAACGTTTCAGACCCTGAACTCTATAGAAAATTTACAGAAATTAGTATTTTATCTGTGGAAAAAAGTTCAGCATCTGAGTCATCTTAAATTTGTAGATACACCCTGTGTAATATAGGGTATCTGACTAGCCCCATTGACTAGTCTCAAGAAGGTGTTCTAGGTAAAACAAGAATAACTTCTTGCTGGAGTATCCAAATTGAGTGGGACTGGTTGCATTGGATCGTGGACAGTTGGTAGTACTTTGAGTGAGAGTTTCAAAATTTGATATCAATTATTGTGTGCAGGGCACACTATACAAGGGAGATCTCCTGGAAAGGCCAAAAATCAACAAGGTGTGGGGAAGTTATCGTAAATTCCACTTGGCACATCCAATTGTGATCAGACCTATGGAATTGAAGAGAAGACATATCATAGAAATACATAAAATAAAGTTTCATACCCAGAAGGGCCAAAAATTGGGAGATACAACAGAAGAGATATTGTCTAGCAGAACCACCTCAAAATCAAGGTTCAAAAGTGATACTCGGTCAACATGCCACCCAAAAAGGGAACTTCTACTCCAAATAAGCCTCCAGAAAATCCTACTTGGACTCTTGATGA
>JASDQU010881388.1:31766-58206 GCA_032191745.1 Picea mariana | reverse complement strand
TATGCTATCACATTATAAACTAGAAAATCCAGGATGTTATCACATTACAAACCAGACATTCCCGAGATTAACAAAAACAAACTAAAAGTGAAAAGCAACAAGTTGATTAAGTAAAGCCCTGAATAATCGAGAGGTAAAGGTCAATTGGAGATGGAAGGATCATCTTATTCAACATTATGAGAATTAGTAGCCACTGCATTTATAATAATAATAATAATTTAAAATTTAAGTGAAAAGCAATAAGTTGATTAAGTAAAGCCCTGAATAATTGAGAGGTAAAGGTCAATTGGAGATGGAAGGATCATCTTATTCAACATCATGAGAATTAGTAACCACTGCATTTATAATAATAATAATAAACTAAAATTTAAGTTCGGGACTAAGTTAGACACCAAATTGATGTATGAGATTCCTTGTTTGTAGGACAAGGGACACCTTTATACAGTGATTTTCACTGCTAAAATCTATGGAGGTATACATACCCTACCCTACCCTACCCTACCCTACCCCTCTGGATTTAAACTTATAACCTCTTAAAAAGAAACACATGACTACCTAAAAATATGAAAAATCTATTATTTGAACAAGCACATTCTCATCCCAGCTATAAGGGTTTTAACATATATAATAAGGGTTTTATCCTATATAATAATGAATTCAGTGTGCTATCTATGGAATGAACTAATCAGTGTTCGTTCGGTACAGATGGAGGGGGATCAGAGTAAATATACAGTGATTAAAGCCCGGCATTTATCTTCCTTCCTTTCTCTCGCAATATCAACGTAGTTCCCCGCTCAACCAAACCAAAAATGAGGAAAGATGTTAACAGAACTCAAGAGAGCGACAAAGTTYTGGTGTCATCAAAACAGTCTATAAAATTTAATAATTAACATTTAATGCATTGCTATCTTTAAATCTCGACCATTGACATTTTCAGCTTGCAGAATAAATGAGTCGCAAAGACAGAATGTAACCTGTTATGAGACGAAAATTGAATTTGAGCTTTAATGTTTGGTTTGTRACTCCGAGAGGAGCTCCAAAAATTGACGGGCAGGCAGCCGAAGTAGGGCAGACCCGCTCGCCTAACTGAGATGTGTGTTCATATTCTCAGGTGTTGGCACGACATGCCGTCACTAGACGATCATTGACATGTCGCCTCTTCACCCTCGAAAGGACGGGTTAATTTCTTTAGTCTATCCCTTGTCCTAATAAACTGTTCTCATCCCTTGATTCTATCTTCTGGTCTGTATGTGGGACTAAATAATTAAATGTAGCATACTTAGATTAAGCTCACAGCAACATTATGATAATTTATTAATCTTATGTTTAAATTATAAAATGAAATACACACTAATCAAGAAGCAACTTTAATGTGGCAACCTAATAAGACTACTAAGTTAAATTTTCCAAGAATTTAAAAATAAATGGCATATAATACTATGAAAGGTGAAAGTGGGGATTTTTTTATCTATTAGCATTCAAATTTTAAAAACATATATTTATTTTATAAAGTGGGGATTTTTTTATTCATTAGCATTCAAATTTTAAAAAACATATATTTGTTTTATAAAGATTATTAGAGGCATTGTTTATTGGTTGAATCATTACAGAAGTTAAGTTAAAATAGTGATTACATACTTTATATTAAGAATATGTATTTCCTCTTAAGAGGTTATAAGTTCAAATCCAGAAGGGTAGGGTATGTATACTTCCGTAGACTTTACTAGTCAAATCGTTGGGTTGAGGGGGTCCCTTGTCCCACAAACAAGAAAATCTCATACACCAATTTGGTGACTTTAAAAAATAGATTATTATTATTATTATTAGTTTATATCTCATGATAAAGATAATTTGCAAATAGTCCATACCTTAAAAACATTCTAAAACTTCCATATATGTAAATTTATAGTGATATAGTTGAAGACTCCTATATCTATAATTTTAATTCATTATAGATATAGTTGAAGACTCCTATATCTATAATTTTATGAAATTAGAATGTTATATTTTTTTAATTCATTATGATTAAATATATATTTAATTTTATTTATATTAAAATTTATATTGATTTAAAAATTAGTTTTGGATATAAGTTTTTGGATTAATATTATAGTATTTATTATTATTATTATGGTAATATTATTTTAAATGGCTTTACTCTCATGGTTTGTAGGTTTTTCTTTGCTTGGTGTGATTATTTATGGATTATTTATAATAATTGTGAATTTCAATATTATTTTTAGTAGCATATTTTTATGTTAAAGTGGTAAATCTCACTACTATAGTAGTATATTCTTATATTAAAATTATGTTTGAGTAATGTTGTTTTCTTATTCTTAATTTAAAACTAGTTTTAGAATAATATTTTCTTACTCTTATTTTTATTATTGACATATTTTTATATTAAAATTTTATTATTAATAAAATACTTTTCTCTTCTTAACTCTCGTGAAATAAAAAAATAACAATAAATAAAAAAATTTGTTAAGCAACTTTGACATGAATCCCTCTTTAAAGCATTAAGTGTTCAGCTTTCAATGCTCAACTTTTCAATTAATCAAAACAAGAAGAAATGGTTTGAATGTGATTAAGTGTTCAGCTTTCAATGCTCAACTTTTCAATTAATCAAAACAAGAAGAAATGGTTTGAATGTGATTTTTAATAATTACATTTACTAAGTGTTCCCATAGCTTTCAATGTTCAACTTCTCAATTAATCAAAACAAGAAGAAATGGTTTGAATGTGATTTTAGTCATTACATTTTCAAATCTCTATTAATATCATTATATATATTTTTATGTCAATTTGAATTTCAATGTGATTTTTTATAATTATATTTTAAAATCTTTATTAATATTATTATATATTTTTTAAATATCAATTATGTTTTTAATGATAATATTAAAAATTATGAAAAAAGATTATTAAAACAATATGGTTTAATAATAGTAAAAAAATTACCATCAATATTACATGAATCAAACAAAAATTATTTTTATTAAATGAAATTGTCTTTATATCAAGAAACTTCACCTATAAAATTTCCATTATTTATATGTGAACAATTGTTTTTATGATTAAAAGGATTGGGAAGAAACTTTTTTAAATGTTTTTGGTTTAACAAGTTAACACTTTACGAATATTAATAATATTATAAATATTGTGAAATTAATATTTAATGTAAGAATAAATAGAACATTTTAAGAAAAGTATTTTTATTTTTTATTTTTTTAATATAGAAATATTATTATAAATCATTTTCTATAATAAAAAATTAAGTGGTTAATTAGATAATGATGATGATGATTATGATGATTAACCTCCATTAAAAAGGAATTGGTTTAGTTAACATTAAGAGGGTAAGGGATTATTTGCAATTATTTAGAATTCCTTTTCATTCCATATGCAAAACACATTATTTGACATAAAATAAACTTGACATTAAATTAGAAATTTAAATACTTTTGTTATTTTACCATATATTCAAAATCTCTTAAAATAAGAATTTTGATTAATTAGAATGATGTTTGTATCATAAAAACAATTCCAAAATGCATAGATTTTAGGAGTATTCAACTTAGTAATAGATTGATCTAGGTGGATATACTGGATATACATGGTCATCCACCTCTTTGGATTTCTCATCACGATTCTCCATATTGATCATTTTTGTTAGGATTTTTTGGTCCTAAACTTTTGAGGTAGTTTTGAGGCCTTAAACAATGTTTTTTTTGTCATTTGGGGGGCATGGCATACCCAAGCTGTCACAATAATTGTACTTGTTAATTAGATCTTTCCAAGGAGCTATTGAATGCCCCAAACAGATATTGTATGCAAAAGTTGCACCCCCTTAAGTTGACGCATCAACTAACCACCTTTGGGTCCATAAACCTTTTGGTGCTTCACCTTTTAGGGTTAGGGTTTTGGACCTTGAGAGTTCTTGCTTTATATTAAAAGGCCATTCTTGTGGCCCATTGTATTATCTTTGTGCCAATGAGCGTATCTGACATTTTTTTGTCTTCACAACTAAACTTCCACCATTCTAATTAGTGTGTATTTTTGTTATTTTATTCATTAATAAAAGTTCATTTTGTTTTTAATATAATCCACATCATAAACATAACATATAAAAGATATAACAAATCAAATAATCAAATATTAATCAAATAATATATAATAATAACTCAAATAATCAAATATGAATCAAAATATTTTCATTTATAAACCTTTTCATCTTTATATTAAAAAGGTAATAATAATGACTCAAACAAGCAAAATAACTACTTCACTAATTTCGACCACACTTCACTAATTTTGGATGTGGCCATATGTGTTAGGGACCTAACCCCTCATGTAGGTAGAATAATATATTTCCATGTAATAAAGGTCAATATTAATAAGGCCTAGCAATAAGAAAGAATAAGTCTAATGTAAGAAGACCTAATAGAAGCTTTTGCTTCTAGAAGGATCTTCCTCTAGATGGTTCTTTTGATAAACATATTTAGTATAAATAGGAGTTGAGGGTACGAGAACTTTTGTCTTGGATATTATTGTAATAGAGATCTGCTCTGTTGGAGGTTGCCCCCTCAAAGAGGCAAGTGAACATTGCTCTCAGTAATCAAAGTGCTATTTCTGGTGTTATTTTTGTATCATTTTGGTATTATTGTGGTGTTGTTCTGGTTATATTATTGTTCATCTGCCATTTCTAGCTATTTATTTCTGTTCTGCATACTTTTTATATATGGAATATTACAAGTGGTATCAAAGCACCTTTCAGGGTAGAGACATATTCCAGTGTCTTTAAGCTACAGAGATCTGTCGTTATGCGCATAAACCCGCGGTCGGGGATTCATACACACAGGAAATACAAGTGGTACTTAAGCACACATATGTTGGCCACCCTTGTAACCCTTGTTGGTACCCCTTCGAGTGGTAGCGCATCAAACAGCACCTGTATACAGATCAAACTAGATCTCTTGAATCCCTCCATAGATAAACCGATCGACTGCCTGACTGCTATAGTGCCACCGAGAACAACACTCGGGAAGATACTCTCTAATACCTGGGTAGTTGGGTAGTACAGCTAAGGGCACGGTCTAGCCTCCTTAGTTGGTGCCCTAAGATATTGGGTCAAGTACTATTGTTGGACCTCGCACGTATATCAGAGAGATATAGCACAAGGAAAACCCTTGTCTGTAGAACCCTTGAATACCTAACCCTTGGGACGGAAACAAAAATAGAACAGACAAGATCTATTGTGGCGCAACTATGTCTCCTGCATTTGACTTGCAAAATTACTACACATTTCTTCATGTTAAGCATTTGGGCATTTCATCACTGCAGTATTCTTCAGATCGGAGTATAACTCCACAGGAGTGTAAAAAAAAAAAATTGGATCCCGTTGGCACCATTATTTGAGACCTATTCCGTTGGATTTCTCTCTTCACCCTTATCGCATTCATACGTATCATTTTTCAGCAAAAAAAATAATTGTGGACCCGACCCCCTTCCAACACCCTTATTTGGGATTTACCCCATTGGATTCAACTCGTCGCCCTGATCGTTGTGATACACTTCACCCATAACCCATTTTATGTGTGGTCCCACCCGCCCCTTTTCGTGTTCCCTCGTCATCATGGCCCATACTCGTAGCCAAGACTTGGAAGCTCACTTCACTACCTTGCACTCTAATTCACAGAAACCCAACAAGAAGTGCGACATCTCAGTGCCAATATTGCCACCATCAATCAAAAGATGCATTCCTCCATTGCCGCCTCAATCGCGGAACTCAAACAAGACATTACTACCCAGCTTGAATTTGTCGCTACGATGATCTGCGCCAAGCTGCATATCCCTGCAAAAGTTCCCTTATCTGACCCACCTTTTCATACCGAAGGTGAAAATTCCTCTCATTCCCAGAATTTTCAGCCCCATCACTTTTAGCGTGACCTACGCCTTCCGCGTGTGGATGTGACCAAATTTGATGGATCGGATCCCACTGGTTGGGTAACTCAAATGGAACATTATTTCTCTTTGTATGGCATTACGGATGAGTTGGTCAAACTCTGGTATGGTGTTCTCCATCTAGATCAAGAACGTTGGCAATGGTGGCAATGGCGAAAAAATGCCCGCCAAGGGTATGTGGCTTGGACACACTTTGTGGCAGAGATTTATGAACGCTTTGACACTGACACCAACCATTTAGGCCATTTGACAAAGTTGAAACAATCTGGCACAGTGGAAGACTTTATAGCTGCTTTTGAGCGATTGGATTTTCGTACAGAGGGCATGTCTGATGCTTTTTTTCGAGAATGTTTTATCAGTGGCCTCAAGGATGAGATTCATGCTCATGTCCTCATGGCTCGGGCTCAGAGTTGGGTGGGCGCTACTAAAAGAGCTAAGGAAGCACAACAGGTTGTCTCTTCTCAAAACCGCAAACCCTCCTTTATTGCTCGCACTAAACCAGTAACTCCCACTCCTCCTTCTACTCCAATAAAGATCCAGAAATTGACCAGGGCCGAAATGCATAAATGCCAACTCAAAGGCCTTTGTTATAATTGTGATGACAAATATATTTCGGGACATAAGTGTAAGGAACAAAAGCTTTTTATGGCCATCTCGGAGGATGTTTCAAAAGAGGATGTTGAAGCTCCCCTTGTGTCTGTGTCACATGAACCCGCTGACATTACCTCTCCCTCAGACCATCCCGAAGTAGAATCGGTCATTTCCCTAAATGCTCTCAATGGCTTCTCTGCTCCTCAAACCCTCAAGCTAATTGGTTACATCAAGCATAGGAAGGCCATCATTCTTGTTGATAATGGAAGCACCCATAATTTTATTCATCGCTGCATTGCCCAAGAAACTAATTGCTATATCCGTGTAGTCAATAATTTCCAAATTATGATTGCCAATGGTGGGTCCATGAAATGTGGAGGGCGTTGTGAAAATGTGTGTCTCCAAATTGGTGACTACCATCTAAAATCTCATATGTTTGCTATCAACATGGGCAGTTGTGACATTGTGTTGGGTGCAAAATGGCTAAGGACTTTGGGTCCCATTCTCATGGATTTTAAGGAATTAACCATGAAATTCGACCAGGAGGGCCAAAAATATAAGTTCCAAGGAATCACTGCAAGTTCCCTGGAGATCATTAGTTTCCATCGCATGGAAAAGATGCTCAAAAAAGGTCATTCTGGCATTATTGCCCAACTCCATGCCATACAAGCCACTGAGACACCCTTTGTGTCGTAGGACCTCCAATCCATCCTCTCTAAACATCAAGTGGTTTTTTCCACTCTCCAAGGACTCCCTCATTCCCGTTGTGTTCATGATCATTCCATTCCCCTTGTCCCAAGAATCCTTCCTCCCAATATCCGCCCCTATCATCACCCCTTTTCCCAAAAAATTGAAATTGAGAAAATGGTTCAAGAACTACTCAACGCAGGTGTTATCCTCCCTAGTACGAGCCCCTACTCTTCTCCTGTGGTCATGGTCCTTAAGAAAGAAGGTTCTTGGTGCATGTGTCTTGACTTTTGCACCCTCAGCGAACTCACCATTAAAGACAAATTTCCCATTCCTTTCATTGATGACCTCTTGGATGAATTGAGTGGTGCCAAATTCTTTACTAAACTTGATCTTCGTTCGGCTACCACCAAATCTGTATGAAAGAGGCAAACATTCCTAAGACTGCCTTTAGAACTCGTGAGGGCCACTCTGAGTTTTTGGTCATGCCCTTTGGCTTGTGTAATGCTCCCTCCACTTTCCAAAGCCTCATGAATCATGTCTTCCATCCTTTTCTCTGTCATTTTGTGTTAGTCTTATTTGATGATAACTTCATCTATAGAAAAACCTGGACAGACCATCTTGCTCATGTGGATCGAGCTCTCCATCTACTCTCTCAGCACCAACTTTTCCTCAAACAATCTAAATGTGCTTTTGGTGCCTCGGAAGTCGAGTACTTGTGTCATCTTGTGGGCAAGGATGGCGTCAGGGTGGATCCTAAAAAGATTGAAGCTATGCAAGATTGGCCTCACCCAAAGACTCTCAAAAGCTTGTGGGGATTTCTTGGTTTAATAGGTTATTATCACAAGTTTGTTAAGAATTATGGAAAGATTGCGTCACCTCTTATTGCACTCCTTAAAAATAATTCTTTCACTTGGACTCCAGCAGATGCTCAGGCTTTTCAAACCTTGAAGATGGCCATGTGCACCACTCCAGTCCTGGCCCTTCCTGATTTCACAAAGACCTTTGTCCTGGAATGTGATGCTTCTGGGAAAGGAATTGGCGTTGTCCTTATGCAAGAGGGTCGACCTTTGGCCTTTACCAACAAACAATTGTCCGAGAGAAATTTGGGTAAATCAATCTATGAAAAGGAAATGTTGGATATTCTGCATGTCGTGGATCTTTGGCACCCTTATCTATTGGGGAAATGCTTCCAAATTAAGACAGATCATCAAAGCCATAAGTATTTTCTGGAACAACACCTTTCCTCCCCCGAGAAACAAAAATGGGTGACTAAGCTCTTTGGATATGATTATGAGATCATTTACAAGAAAGGCAAAGACAATGTGGTTGTTGATGCACTTTCCCAAAAATATGAAGATGAAGGGTCCCTTTTTTCTCTCTCCTTCATTGTACCAGATTGGCTCAAAGATTTTCGCCAGGAATGGCTACACGATCCCAAAAGTTCGCATCTGATACAACAATTGCAGTCCAATTCTCCAGTTTCCCCAGGGTACTCTTGGCTCAATGAGGAGCTTCGATACAAAGGTTGTTTGTATTTAAGTAAACAGACAAAACTTAAATCCACGGTACTTTCTGAGTTTCATGCTACACCCACAGCTGGGCACTCCGGGTTTACCAAAACCTATGACCGGGTCAAACGTTCTTTTTTTCTGGGATGGTATGAAACAAGGCGTTCGTAATTTTGTGGTTGAATGTGATGTGTGTCAACGCAACAAGGGAAAAACAGTCAAATCTTCGGGAACACTACAACCGCTTCCGATTCCACCTACTATTTGGCGGGATATCTTATGGATTTTATTGTAGGATTACCTAAATCGGGCAATAAATCAATCATTATGGTGGTAGTTGATCATATTTCCAAGTATGCTCATTTATGTGCTCTTCAACACCCATTTACAACATCCATTGTGGCTAAACTTTTCATGGATCAAGTCTTCAAGATTCATGGCATGCCGCATTCTATTGTTTCTGATCGCGACCCAACTTTCACCAACAATTTTTGGCAAGAACTGTTCAAGATACAAGGCACCCAATTGCATCTTAGCACAACTTATCATCCCCAGACTGATGGTCAAACTGAAGTTGTCAACAAATGTTTGGAAACATATTTGAGGTGTTTTGCATCGGAAAGGCAACATCAGTGGGCTCAATGGTTACCACTAGCTGAATGGTGGTATACCACTTCATACCATACAGGTACCCGCATGAATCCTTTTGAAGTGGTATATGGACAAAACCCACCTTCAGTTCTCTCATATTTTCCAGGTGTCTCGAAGGTCTAGGTGGTTGACCAAACGCTTACAGTTCGAGAGGCTATTCTTCGTACCCTCAAAGAGAACTTGGTCATGGCCCAGAATCGCATGAAGCAACAAGCATATCAATGTCGCTCTGAACGTCAATTGCAGAAGGGGATCAGGTGTTTCTTCGACTGTAACCTTACAAGCAAAATTCCCTCAAGGCTAACCATTGTCAGAAACTGACGCCCAAATTTTATGGTCCTTATACGGTTCTCAAACGTGTGGGACATGTGGCCTATCAGTTAGCTTTTCCCAGTCATTCTAAGCTCCATCATGTTTTTCATGTTTCCTGCTTAAAGAAGGTGATTGGAACTAAGTGCCAAACCCAAACCACCCTTCCCGAGTTGGACGAAGAAGGCTCCATTTGGCTACAACCACAAGCAATTTTGGACCAGCGTGAGCGTCATCTACGTCAGTGAACCATCAAGGAATTGTTAGTCCAGTGGAAAGATACAACTCCAGCAGATGCCACTTGGGAACCCGCTACCATTTTGCAGCAAATTCCCCATCTCAAGCCTTGAGGACAAGGTTGTTTTTATGGGGGAGGGCATGTTAGGGACCTAACCCCTCATGTAGGTAGAATAATATATTTCCATGTAATAAAGGTCAATATTAATAAGGCCTAGCAATAAGGAAGAATAAGTCCAATGTAAGAAGACCTAATAGAAGCTTTCGCTTCTAGAAGGATCTTCCTCTAGATAGTTCTTTTGATAAACATATTTAGTATAAATAGGAGTCGAGGGTATGAGAACTTTTGTCTTGGATATTATTTTAATAGAGATCTTCTCTGTTGGAGGTTTCCCCCTCGAAGAGGAAAGTGAACATTGCTCTCAGTAATAAAAGTGCTCTTTCTGGTGTTATTTTGGTATCATTTTGGTATTATTGTGGTGTTTTTTTGGTTATATTGTTGTTCATCTGCCATTTCTAGCTATTTATTTATGTTTTGCATACTTTTTATATCTGGAATATTACAATATGGCCATGCTTTGAAAATATGTTAATCTGTGCTTTGAAAATATGTTAATAAAAGGTATGATCGACAAAGTTTTAAGTAGAATTTGTGTTTAACAGGTAATTCTCTTCCGAAATTTAACTTCAACCGCCTATTCAATCTATTATTTTCTTCACAATTTTGAGATTAATCCCCGTCCTATCGCACATCATCACCTTGGCTTCCCATCTAAGGCTTATTTCCTCTGGTTGGCAATTGTACGGCAAGCGCATCCTAGCAAATTACGACATTTAGAAGGAATACACAATATTCTAGGTGTTGTATCTTCGTGGAGGTGTTCTAGACAGAGGTACTACTTCATCTTTAGCCTAGCCTGTTGTTTTTAAGAAGAAATTCATAATACACATTCTACCTTGTGGATGGGTTCTAGATAGAGGTACTGCTTCATCTTTAGCCTAGCATGTTATTTTTAAGAAGCAATTCAGAATACTACTTCTTCCTCTTTGGCTTCCAAGACTTCTTAACTAGTAGCTTTCTTTGTCGAGAGATTGGAAGCCAACCCAATATTACATATCCAAATGCCATAGATTGATGGGCTTATGATAGTTATAAAATCGAGCTATGATCCATAGATTCAAGGAATCATCAACTCTTTCCAAATGGATTCACTTCAACTTGACCAAGAATGCACAACTACGGTCATCTCTTTGCTCCACATGTTTCTTTATTGTTCTTTTTGATAATCTTGAATGCCATAGAGGGGTCTTGGAAGTAGGACCATGGTTTTGGAGTAGAGGTGGCATGTTCATCAAACCATGGTTTTTGAATTTTAACCTGGCTACCATGTCTATTACAATAACCTCGATGTGAGTAAGATTGTCAAATCTTCCCCTTTTCATGTGGATTCTAGGAGTTCAAGAAAGAATAGATAATATTCTAGATAGACTTATGAAGGCTTAATACAATCCAAGTTGAAAAGGGCATCATTAAATCTGCCCATATGTAACACCCCAATTAGAGTAATTAATGATTATAATTAAGTAAGATAAATTCAGTCATTAATGTATTAAAAGTTAATTAAGTAATTAAATCATTAATTTATCTAAGACAATTCATTATTGAACTAATTGGATTTTATCATTTATTTTTTTATTCTTTTTTAATTAAGAAATACAACAATAAAAGAATTGAGCATTTTATTTGTTTTAAGGGTATGTATGAATTTATGACAAAGGATAAGTGGAGATGGAAAATTGATGATGGGGGGAGTCGGTGGATGGAAGGATAAGAAAGAGGGAGTTGGACTTTGGATGGGGGATTCGAGAGGGGAGGAAGGAGAAATCTGGGAGAGGAGTAACACCCCAAATATGCGTTTGAAAAGGGCATCATTAAATCTGCCCAAATGTAACACCCCAATTAGAGTAATTAATGATTATAATTAAGTAAGATAAATTAAATCATTAATGTAATAAAAGTTAATTAAGTAATTAAATCATTAATTTATCTAAGACAATTCATTATTGAACTAATTAGATTTTATCATTTATTTTTTTATTCTTTTTTAATTACGAAATGCAACAATAAATGAATTGAGCATTTTATTTGTTTTAAGGGTATGTATGAATTTATGACAAAGGATAAGTGGATATGGAAAATTGATGATGGGGGGAGTCGATGGATGGAGGGATAAGAAAGAGGGAGTTGGACTTTGGATGGGGGATTCGAGAGGGGAGAAAGGAGAAATGTGGGAGAGGAGAAATTGTGGCAAACATTTGTGGGTTTTTACTAGTGAACTGGTGTTGCTGGGATTTTGGGCTCGGGGGGGCAGGAAATCTGATTTCCTGGAGCTAGGGAGCCGGAGAGGATCTGTTCCTAGTTGGTTGGGAGGAAACAGTTTCAGGCAGTGACCTAGCAACAATGGATAAGGGAGAAAGGACTTAACCAACAAGAATTTTTAGGTATTTTTCTAGTGGATTTATTTAGTTGATTTATTATAAATATTGTAAACTAATTGTTCAAATTATTAGTGAGTTCATTCCTTCAAGTTAAATTTGCTAGAAATGCTTACTAGTTTAGAAATCAGAATTAGTTTTATTACAACATAATCAAGTTTTGCTCCTAAGTCCTTCCATAGATACAAAAGTTAAAATTTATAAACAGAAACTTAGCATTGTAACATAATAAAAAATTTGCATTGATAGTATGATGCATGTACCATAATTTCATAGAATAAAACTCAAGGCCCTCTAGGAGAGGGCTATTACAAAACTTGTGTATATATTGCTTTGAGTCTTGATCTACCGAATAAGATAATGTTAGTGGGAGGATCCTCAATGGATCTAGGAACTACATTATAAAAACATAGGTTTTAGGTGCACGATTTGTTTCCTGATAGGCCATTTGAAGGATCCCTGGCCAAAGGCAAAGATCTTTCCAAGGGAAAAAGGAAAAATGTCAAAACCAAAGGGTGGACTCACTATTTGTAAGGAGTGATTTTGAAGAAGGAAATGTAGCCACAACAAGGAACATCACTTAAGAACATAATGCCTCCATCTGGGCTAAGTGGCAAAGACATGGATTCGGTCCTATCGAAGGAGCCAATTCTTCATTTGCATATTATTATCATCGAATTCCTTTCAGGGGCATTGAAGAGGTAGAACAAATGGGATAACTCAAATCCAAAATGGGAAATAACCCTTTCATTCACATCAAGGAAGCAAAACGAATAATTTTCCTAGATCCTCCACCAACCTCAAACCAGTCCATTGAGGCCAGAGAAATCCGAAAGAAAAGGGGAAAAAAGGTGAACCTGACAACATTCATGATCTTGACTGGAAGTAAAAAGCATGTCTTCGAAACTTGGCAAATACTCTAGGTCGAAACATTCCACTCAATAACCATAGAGTGTGAGTAGCTATTCTAACTTAGATAAAAGGGTTAAACATTGAAAATGAGACCCCATAAATGAGTATGTAGGGATCGAACATTGAAATCCAAACCCAATAAAAGATCAGTGTGATGTGGGTGTAAATTACAAATATGCATTCATCCCAACGATATTTTCTTTTTAGATTTAAGGGAATTAGCAGTTGGCCGAGATCCAAGTTCAAATCTAGTTGGTTACTACTATAAATCCTAGGTTAATTGTCAGTAGCCTGCAAGCCAACACCTAGCAAAAAACTCATGACTCAACCTAGGGTCGAGACGTCCTGAAACACCCACGAGAGGTAGGTGCCTACCCTTCCAATGAAGCCATAATAGACCACACGTCTTTGGCAAGGATTGAACCCAAGTAGGGAGCAATTTATTCACTCTTTTCTACCATTCGAGCTACAACCTTATATACTAACACTAGTATGATCACACCCAAATTTAATATATGTGGTTTACCCCTAGGATATACATACTAAATGTAAAGGATCACTAATGTTTGTATCTTTTTGTAATTTCCTTTATTTAACCAAAGGAAAATGTGGTTGTCCTTAAGCTCCCTTCAACTTTTGATAAGAGATGGTTGGGAAAAATACATCTCTATCTCAAGGGAACTCTAAGTAAATAATTTTCATCCTTAAGCTCCCCTCAACCATTGATAAGAGATGGTTGGGCAAAAGACATCTCTATCTCAAGGGAACTCTAGGTAACTAATTATCATCTTGCATATGATTCCATTCTAATTTCACTCCACGAAATATTTTTGGATGATATGTTGAATTGTCACAAAGCATTTGTTAAAGCTATAGATGTTGTTGTATCAACCACAAGAATTTGTGTGGTATGATCAACAATCATCAAGTTCATAGTTTTCTTAATCCAATTTGTACGATTTTTAAAATGCAAGAAATTAGATGTTACTTGGGAATACCTTTTGGTGTAGATATTAATTTTGTTTAAAGGTAATATGAAGTTATGTAGTTTGTACTGGATTGCAAAAAAGGAATTTGACTATATCTGGGGAACAAATTACATACTTCTCCATATCTTATATTAAAATTGTGTCCAATAGTCTCGTGACTACATACATCCTTGTACAAAAAATCTACAGTGCTTCAAACCACCATAAACATATTGTCTAAAAAAATACAAAAGACATACATGGTAAAAGGAAATCAACAGAAATCATATGGGACAACCAAAATGAATGTTAGTTCCATCCTCTTTTGTGTTCTTGTGACCTACTTTATCATCGAAAATGCTAGCACTAGTTTTGGTCACCTTCCATATTCAAAGCTCCATGTGTACTCATGATATTAGGTACATGGTCCTGGTTTCAAATCCAGTTGCTTCCAACATCTTGAGCTCTTAATCTAATATGGTTTCCCACATGTTGTCCCTTTGATATACTAAGGTATTGTATTTTCTTCAAACCTATGGAAATATTGTTCCTTCCAAGGTTGTGATGGTGGCTTGGATGCACAATAATATTGTGCTCAAATATGGTGAATGCGGTGTTCTTTGATCATGAACAATGTCTATTATGATTGTTGATTATCACATTAATATGATTTTGGATTGTGTAATGCTCTTAAGGAAATGTATCCCCTAGAGTGTTCATTGATATGATTTTGGATTGTGTGATGCTCTCAATAAAATGTATCCCCTAGAGTGTTGTTAGTGTTTCTGCCTCATTATTAGTTGTTGTTTCTAGGCCCCATTAAAATTACAACTCGATGTTCCCTCCAAGATTGAAGATAACTTTTATGTTCTTGCCTCTCGTCAATTAATTTTATAAGCTCCTCTCACGAATTACCTTTAGAAGCTCCATCAAAGAACACAACCTATTATTTTTGTCTTTTTATCCATTCCTACATGTTCTTCTTATGGTTCTAGCTTCCATTGTGGCAACATACATTGTTTTCCAAGTCTTTTGTCCTCATAGTTGTTTTCTATGGATAGACTTCTTAACCATTGTTTTTCCTTATTCATGTAGCCTCCTTCCTAGCTTGAGTTCTTTGGGTTTGACTAGATAACCTACCATCAACGAGATTATCGCCTTAACATTTCATTTTCCTTGGGTTGTTAATTTTACAAAACACACTTATTCCTTGTAAGCCAGATCTTATAGGATGATGACCTCAATAGGAAATCCCAATATTTACCTAGCATTGGATCTCCTTTGAGGAACTCTATTTAATAGCTTTGCCATTTTGTGAATATTTCATTCCTATCTTTGTTTCGGGTATGTTTTTGGAAAGTTCTAGAATACTTACCTCCAAGTGCCTTCAGTTTCTAAGCACTCTAGAAATTAGTTGAAGGAGCTCTCCTTTGTGCTCTTGCACTAAGCACACATTAATGGGACCTAGTTGCCATATTTCCTCAAGTTTTCTATTTTTTAAATTTTATTGCGCATTATTGAACAATAATAAAATTAATTTTGGGTAGGTTGATTTCCCCATAATTAACACTAAGTCAGTAAATCTATTTCCTACTACAAGATTGTTTCATATCCTTTTTTAACTAAATGTCCTAGCTTTAGGGCCCCGTGTTCTAGTGTCTTGATTTTCTCTTGCAATTGGTGCTAGACCTTTCAAACTTTTGATTATAAGATCCCAACTTCTCTATAATTTTCAAGGAGCTCTTTTTCCCAGAGAATCGCCATTTGTTGAGCACTCAACACACCCTAAACATTTTTGTGAATTTTCCTTTTGGGTACCGCTTTGTCTTTTTTGAATTAAGTCAATTTTGTAGGGATCAATGGGTTTTATGTGTTGTTATGTTTTATCATCGATCACATTTGGTTTGGTTTGGAATTATTGAACAGATTGACCTTTTCTCTAAGTAAACTTGGCATTTAGACTAAGTGTACGCAACTAAAAATTTGAGCCACGCACCTATCATCGGTATCGACGAAATCCGAGAGGAAAAATTCCCACATAACAATGATAATAGTCGATCTTCGATTTTTGATGCACCATCGACATCGGAGAAATGGGAGGAAGGGCGTGTCGATCGCTGACTCTAGCCTGCGAAAAGTTTTCTAAAAATCGTCGATATACCATCGACATCAGCAAACCAGAATGTTAAATCGTCGATATAGGCAATCACAATCGTCGATCGTTGATATATCGTTGGAATCGGTGAAGAGGGGAAAGGAAACGTCAACTTGTGTCAAAAAGAAAATCCCCGACGCCGAAAAGAAATGCTCCTCGTGCCCCAAAGGTCAAATCAACTGCCACGTGTTTTTCGCATATACAATCTGTATTGCTTAGGCATTATCCACGTCATCTTTTGATGTCCCCCCATGTCATATCTATATTTCTATGTCATCACCTCCACTTCAGCACCGTGGGGCAGTTTTGGGTCAACATCGAAACTTTTTCCTAGAGGCACCAATGAAATAACCTCAAAGATAATCCGTCGATGTTGATACACTCATTAACTACTGGTTGATTGCTTGGACACTAAACTCTTGGTTTTAGTTCGAACCTTTACCCGCTGACGCTGACAACCCTGGTCGATCAATGATTCTTCTTAAGCCCGATGTTGAGACCTAAGTCTGCACCCCTGACCCTCCTACCTCATTTTCCCTATACCTTCTTGAAAATAATTCCCCTTCTGGTTAGTTGAGTCAATTTCCCTCTCTAAATGACTTGGTTTCTATCGTTTTCTTTCTTGATTAAGTCTTTGCACATTTTATTTATGTTTTTCTTGAAGGATAATTACATGTCATGATTTGGTTTAGAATACTTGACATCATGCTTTCCATTTATTGAGCTCACAGCAGGTCGACCAAGACTTTTTGTATTCACAGGGAACACCCGTGAACAAAATGCAGCAATTCGGAGCAGTCATTTTCAGGCTTGGATTGTGAAAACAAACAGGGTAAATTTTCAATGGTAAAGATCCAACAAGCCGATCAGAACAATGAATCTCGTATATTCGGGGTTCCAGAAATTAGCGAGGTTTAATCGCAGAGTTACACAAACGTCACTCCGCAACTACCGAATGCCAAAACGTCTGAGCTCACCTTTGTCAAAAACTCCCGAATGTCGAAATGTCTAAGCTCATCTTTGTCAAAAACTCTCGAATGTTGAACCGCCACATCGCTTCACAAGATCAGCCATTTGGGAGATCTCCACACTTAGCTCTCAAAAACTCCTGAATTTTGAAACGTCAGAGCCACGTGGTATCCATCAGTGTAGACATGTGGCACTCATTTTAGGTCATTTGGGTGACATCATCCACCCATTTCTGGGTGACACATGTCACTCTCTATCATGCGGACACATTAGCAACAATGACGTCATGTTGACACGTCAGCTCCGGGAGATTATCAGTCCGGGGGATTTGAATTCACAGCAAACGCAGACCTTTGAAGCCCCGAAGCACCGGAGTCCCCGAAGTCCCAAAATATTTAAATGTTAAGCACAACTTAATCATGGGTTAATTAGTGATAAGCATTGGCTAATCACTTCGTGATTTCGGCCCCTCGGGAGGTATCTAGACTTTGCATTCAAGAACTCCTGAACCCCGAAGAGTCAGAGACGCATGGCATCCATTAGTTGAGACATGTGGAACTCTTCTATCATGACGCATGTCACTCTCCTATCATGACATGTGGCACTCATTTCAAGCATATTTGGGTTCCTCATATGTATTATTTCAAGTGACACGTGTCACCCTTCTTTCTATGACACGTCAATGATATGATGTTAGGCCACCACATCACTCCAGAAGTTTAGCACTTCGGGGAATTTCAACTCAAAGGGAGCAAATTTCTCTAAACCTTCGAAGTGTCAGAGCCATGAACAATTGAATTGGGTCCCGAACTACCACGTCACTCCACAACATTGTAACTCCGGGAGATTCTCAAACTCAGTATTCACAGCTCCCGAGCCCCCGAATTGCCGAAGTGTCGAAACACCAAATGTTTAAGGATAAATCTCAGGTTAATTAGAAATGAGTGGTGGTTAATGACTCTGAGAGTCCGAGCCTCCAGGAGATATGAATATGTTGCGCTCCAAAGCCCTCGAATGTCGGATTCCCGAAGTGGCCCCCCACATTTATTTCACATTTTAAAATGTTTAAAAAGGGGCATCAAACCAGAATTGGGGAAACTACACGTCCAGACTGCAGAAAGAATATCAGAGACTCCAGAAAATGCAAAATGACTTGCTTCTTTCCTCGAGGGGATAAGTGGGGGGGAAAAACTGCCAACATCCAGCTATCTCCTAGTGGCCTCCAAAAATGCGTTGCATGCCAATGATCGATACAGAACGCAGTTCTGTCACTCCTAGTCATTTCCTGCCAAATATTGATTCACCCCAGCATGCACATCAGTCTAGCTCCAGTGATAGTAGAATTTTGTAATTGTTCAATTGCAAAACTCTTTTAGATTCATACATAATAAGTGGTATTTTTTGTGTGATAAGAACCACTCATTTTTGTTAAGTCAAGTTTAGAGTATTCATTAGAATACTCCAACAATGTGTTTTACTTAAGTTAATAAGTTGTTTTGCAACCGATGTGTAGAGCTAAGCCTCAATTCCACACTGGTTGAGGGCCTCCAAATCTGTGATAAATAAGCATCTTTTGTATGTTAGACAGGTCGATGGTTTTGAAGAGAAAGACTTTTCTAAAATTTTGTAAGATAACTATTTATGTGCAAGTTATTCTAATTAAGAAGTTATGTTTAGAACCAAAGACACTTATCATCTAAGGCGTGAATGTGATTGGACCAATGGGGATTATATTTGTCTTCAGATTCAATATTTTTTGTCGTATTGAGTATGAGTTGTTGTATCTGTTATTTAAAGTTATCTTTGAAGGATCAGATCATGTCACTAAGAGGGGGGGGTGAATCAGTGACACGGTAATTTTATCAATTTTCTTTTATTTATGCAAACAAAATTTTGACACAATATTTTATCGTGGAACCCAAATGGGAAAAACTACAAACACTTTTCTATTAACTGCAAAATTTGTTTTACATGTTACATAGAAGGAAGATATTCTTCCTTTTCGATCAATACCAACTGATCAGGATGCACCCACACCCTTCTTCACCAGCACCAACTAGTAGGAGCCTACGACCCCCTGTTTAGTCAACTACAACTAACAAGGAAGCACCAACTCCCTCTGCAAGCACCCACCTGCCCTTGCACCACCCAACCACCCTTATTTTCTGAATCTGGACAGCTTTTGTATCAAGTCTTTATTGCATCTCTCTATGCTTCTCTGATTTAATATATTCTTTGATTCGGACTGTAGAGACACTTTTCTTCTCAACACTCTTCCTCGCTTATATATTCTTCAAAACGGTGTGAGAGTGATCCAATGTGTCCCTTGGTTTTGAACCATTGCACCTCTTTATTTAACTTAACCATAATCACTGATTATTGTTTCTACTGTGAAGGCTTTTCGTAAATTGATCACATATGGATCAATTTAATCCTTTAAACTCGATCCCGAATATCTGTTATTTTCAAAGAAACCAAATTTTGTGGAGGTGCTTCCTTCAAACCATTACATGTGATCGAGCATTACAGAACCACGGGCTTACCAATTACAGTGACGTATTATATTTTCATTTGAATCTCTTATATCATATGACCAATGGCAGTGACCAAACACTAGGCCAAATGAGTGCTTGAGCGCTTATCAAATCAATGATCACAATTCAATCTTCTAATGAGATGGACGGCTGACGGAACTTCACCCTTCGAAACTTCGAGATTTCAACTTTTCAAACCTTCGAATCAAATCAGATGGTTTATTTCACGGAAACAAATCAATGGTTAGATTTTGATCCTTACACTCATCCTTTCATTGTTTAATCCGACAGCTAGGACTTAATCAAGCATCGTGATGGATGGCCACCATTTACTCTGGGACTTTGGCTATTTCAACTTACGCTATCCTTCCACTGTAGTAGATCGACAGAGGAGAATGCTCCCGAAGTGTTTCTTTAGATCGGACGAACCATGTCTACTTCAGAATTTCGTCCTTCGGGACTTCGGAGCTTTTGTCATTTGCTAGTTGTGAAACTCCCGAAGTAATTCTTCCAAAGTGACATAACTTATTGGCATCATGTGTTGACATGGCATGAGCCAATTTCCTCTTGACACATGTCATCATCTGATTATGCCATGTGTACTTGCTGACATGGTATTCTAACGTGGTCTGCCATGTGTCCTTCCTGACGTGGTCTTCCACACATCCTTGCTGACATGGTATGCCACATGTCTTTGTTGACATGGTCTGCCACACGTCCTTGCTAACGTGGTCTGTTGACATGATTTTCCATATGTCTTTGCTGACGTGGTCTGCTGACATAGATCTCCCAGACGTCCTTGTTGATGTGGTCTGCTGACGTGGTCTGCCACATGTCCTCTTGAATCAGATGGTTGAGGCTTACTTCGAATGATCTGGCAGTCGAGAATTTATTTCAGCTCTACGGGTCTCCAGGCTTCGGGAATTTCAAATCTCAAACTTAAAATTTTGAAGTGAGATTTTTTCGGAGCTTAACCTTCTCATATCTTTAGAATGATCTGACGGATGACGGGTATTCGGATAATCGAGAACTCAACCTTTCTGCTTATCATGTCCTTCAACTTAATTTTAATCCAACAGCTGACGAGAATTCAAATAATCGAGATCTCATATCTTTCATCTTATCCTGTCCTTCCACTAAAAAGTGATCCAACGGCTGA
Source organism: Picea mariana (assembly GCA_032191745.1). Lineage (NCBI taxonomy): Eukaryota > Viridiplantae > Streptophyta > Pinopsida > Pinales > Pinaceae > Picea > Picea mariana. The sequence continues at coordinate 37,063 of JASDQU010881388.1, read as the reverse complement.
CGGGTATTCAGATAATCGAATTCTCAACTTTTGCCCCGCTTATCCTATCCTTCCACTTTAAAGTGATCCGATGGTCGATGTGGACTCTTCGAAGCAAATTAACAGTCGACGATGATTGCGGAACCACAACTTGTGAGTGATTTAACTCAAAACCCAAACTCCGCAATTTGAAGTTGTGCGTTGTTGGTGAGTCAACCACAATCGTCGATCTTTGAAGCTGTAAGATCTGACGTTCTTGACTAATTGCGGGATTGGAAATAGCACGATGTTTAATACTTATTACGATCTCCGCAAACTATCCATGTCGTTGATCTGGTGATTGCGCATCCGATGGTCACGACTTAATTTGAATTAATCTGATCATTTGTTGGATCAACAACAGTCATAGATGTTTGAGTTTATGAGATCTGACGATCTAGGCCGATTGCGGGATTGTAACTAGCGAGTAGTTTAATTCTTCTTTCGCTCTCTGCAATTCATCCCTGTCCTTGATCTGGCAGTTACACATCAACGATATTGATTTGATCTAAGTTTCATCATGTCATACCTACTGATTTTCAACACGCCATCTCTTCATTCGTTAACTCTCCTAAGCTTTAATCTCTGCATATCGTCCAATTGTTTGACATCAGTCATTATATATTGTTGACTAGTCCTCCAACGATTCTTCTGAAATTCATTGTGCCATCTCTTTTGAGCTTTGATCTTCATTCGCTAACCCTACTGAGCTTTTATATCAACTTATCATCACATCAATGATATCGGCTGTTGACATCAATGACAATACATTAATGACACTATGTCCAACAATCTCCCCCTTTTTCATTGATGGCAACCCACAAACTTCATACACAATCTCCCCTTGTGATGTTGCTTCTCTCCTCTAAAGTTACTCTCCCCCTTTGACATCAATGGCAACGGATTTCTTCTCCTATGATATGTCTATCAAAATATTTCTGATCAGAGTCTTGAACATTGGTAACTCTTCCTGTAATCACACTTTTCCTGTCATAACTGAATGACTCCTTCTGACGTTGATTGTTGTCTCCCCTTGAATAGGTGCCAACTGATGCATTATTTTCTTGAGAGATTTAGGTTGGAAGAGGGATTACTCCCAATTTTTGCCTGAGATATTCAAATACATCTCTGCTTAAGGGTTTTGTGAAAATATATACCACTCGTTCTTGTGTTGGAACATATTCCAATTTAATGTTCTTATTTTCAGCCTGATCTCTTAGATAATGGTATTTTATTAGAATGTGTTTTGATTTTGAGTGTTGAACAGGGTTCTTGGAGAGACTTGTCATGCTTGTATTATCACAGTGGATAGTAGTAGGTTCTTCAAATATTATTTTGATGTCTTGTAAGGTTTTTCACATCCATTCCACTTGTGTGCAACATTCTGTTGTTGCAATATACTCAGCTTCAGTGCTAGACAATGAAATTGAAAATTGTTTCTTGCTTATCCAAGCTACCAGTGATTCTCCCAAAAAGAATGTTCCTCCACTTGTACTTTTTTTGTCATCTACACTTCCTGCCCAATCATCATCTAAATAGGCTTTTAAAGTGAATGAATCCTTGCTAGGGTGCCACAAACCAAGATCTATGGTTCCTTTCAAATACCTAAAGATTCTTTTTACATCTTGAACATGGCTCTCCTTTGGTGCTTCTTGGAATCTAGCCACCATCCCAATAGCTTGCTTGACATCAGGTCTCGAAGTTTTTACATAGAGAAAACTTCCAATCATTGATCTGTAGTGTTTTGGATCTACAGCTTTGGACTCGTCATCCTTTCTTAGTTTGCATCCAACTGTCATAGGAGTACTAACAGGTTTTCAATCCTCTAACTGGAATGCATTAAGCATATATTTAACATACTTAGACTGATGGATAAAGACTCCTCTTTTGGACTGTATTATTTGTAATCCAAGAAAGAAATTCAGTTCGCCAAGCAAAGACATTTCAAATTCTTGTTGCATCATCCTAGCAAAGTTATTACTCATTTTTTCATCATCACTGCCAAATATAATATCATCAACATATACTTCCACAATAATCATGTTATTACCATCAATTTTACAGTAAATATTGTTGTCTGTTGATCCCCTTTTGAGGCCTTGTTTTTGTAAGTAGGAATCTAGCCTTGCATACCATGCTCTAGGTGCTTGTTTTAGCCCATAGAGTGATTTCTTTAATTTAAAGACATAATCTCCTTTGTTAGTTAATTTGAATCCTTCTGGTTGGTCAATATAGACTTCATCTTCTAAGTTTCTGTTGAGAAATGCTGACTTGACATCCATTTGGTACACTTTAAATTTTATGTAGCTGGAGAAAGCTAGGAACATCCTAATTGCCTCCAATCTGGCCACAGGTGAAAAGGTTTATTCATAGTCTACTCCTTCAACCTGAGCATACCCTTTACAGACCAATCTGGCTTTGTTCCGGATTACTTTCCCATTCTCATTCATTTTTTTTTTATAAACCCATTTAGTTCCAATGGCATTTTTGTTTTTTGGTCTTGGAACTAGTTCCCAAGTTTGATTTTTTTCAATTTGGTCTAATTATTCATTCATAGCTTTGACCCAATTCTCGTCTTTACATGCATCTTTGATTGAGTCGGGCTCAATATGTGACAACAATGCTATTTCTGTTTGATACAGTAGTTGTCTTCTTGTGTGCACTCCATCATTCATATCTCCAATAATCAGTTCTTCAGGATGATTCTTTTGAGTCGTTCTTGAGGGTGTCTTTGGGAATTCCTCTCTTATCTCTTCTTGAATATCTTCTTCTTATTCACTTGTATGCATATCATCATCTTCCCTTTCTTTATTCTCTTCTACTTCTTCTACTTGTGTGCCAATTGTCTCATCATCATCTTCATGTTCACTTTCAAGTATAGTCTCTTGATTTTTTATCCTTAACGTTTTTGTTGAAATAATGTAACTGCAAAGAGTATTCTTATTATTATTGATATTTCATTCATATGATCAATCCCCATTGTGGATTGATCATGTCGAATATTGTAATAGGACCAAATCCCCTTTTGCAGATTGGTCAAAAGACAATTGTAACAGGCAAAATAAGAAGTTGGCCCCAACAGTTAATTAAGAGACCCAGAAATATAATAAAGGTGGGTTTACCCACCCAGATTGAGAAGTCAACCCTGCCAGTGAAGAGACACTTCACATGTGCCAGAACTTGTATAAATAAAGGAGGCTAGCACCTCATTTGAACACAACTCACTTGCTCAGTTTGAGAGACAAGTTCTGATCTATTACCGACAAAGGAGAGAGAGAGTGGCGCATATCTTGGAGAGGACTTTATGTTTTAGCATAGAGATTTCTTGGCATTGTATTGGCTATCTATATAAAGGAAGTTTTGTTGGGTTTTCTTCCCCTAGAGGGTTTCCTAGGATAAATGATGTGTCTCTTGTGAATGTGTATTTCTCAGTGATCTTATTCTTATGTTGTTGTTATCTATTGAAATGCAAAGAACTATAATAATGGCATAAACATTAACATGGTATCAGAGCCAACCTGAAGGAAGCATATTTCGCAAGAGAAAAACGTCACTGTTGTCGTACCTGCAAATTAGGGTTTTTCAAAAGTGAAGCTTTTCAACTCCAAAACCACCTAGAAAGTTGCGCCCTCCCCCAAGGATCATTTTTGCACCTTCAACGCACCTTTTCAGTGGCTAGATCTCCCAGAAAGTGAAACCCTAGTTTCACAAAGTACTAGAAAACCAGAGTACCAGAAGTACCAAAGTACTAGAAAACCAAAAGCACTAGTCCAGAAATCTGTCGATCAAGTTTGAGGGGGTAAAAGTTGGATTTTCAAAATTCTGACTACACAAAGCATACTCACCTCAGCCCAGCGCATCTATTCCCTGGATCAGAATTTCAAAATTTGAAGTTTGAAAAATTAGGGTTTCCTCATAAAACCCTAAGTTGCAGTTGCAGTTGCAGTTTCAGAACCAATTGCAGTTGCAGCATCAGTTGCAGTTGCAGTCATAAGGCCAGTTGCAATCACCATTGAAGTTTTCTTAAGAGTTGGTAATGATTATCGTTGCTACCAGATGGAGCCACTACCTGCAAATGTCATCAGAGGTATGTACTCACATATGTTTAATGGTTAAACCCTAAAGAGTATTTGGAGGAGAAGGGATTCTTGCCATAGATCCAGAAGGATCTCAAGATCCAACACATTCAGAGGAATGATGCAACCCAGGTGTGATTATTCTAATATTCATTTATTTTTCATGACATTATTAGTGGTGCATGTTGAAGCTATGATCAAATTATTAGAAGGATTAAAAGTTGATCATAGAGATTATCCTCTAACCTAAACTTTTGTCAAGATAGTGTATTGTCATCAGAGTACAGAAGATGGGTTAAAGAAAGAACTCGTCACTTGAGTGAAGGAGACCTGGAAGAAAAGCAAGCACTCATTCTTGAGGACAAGGATCCAGGTTTGACCAATCAAGATTAATAAGATTCAAAGGTACACATGACAAGCTGATGACTATAGTTGAGATAGCAGTCGTCGTAAAGTGTTATACTTGATAGCATGTGATCATATAGAGGTATACGTTTTGCCTGATACAACTAACACCTCCTCTAGGAGAAACCTTGTGTGTTAGTTCTAGGTTGCCATGGAAGAATGCTTGGTCACAACACTATGAGAGTATTGAACTCATTTCATATTGTATTCCTTACCTTTAATCTTTGCTTCAGATAAATTATAAGTGATATCTCTAAAGAAGCTACTAGGATGATTATTCATGCTATTGCTTTATATTATCATAGGGATATTACTCTTGCTTATTGTTTTTCTGACCTTGCTCCAGGTCACATGTAATAACCCTGAGGAAGCTATGGTGAAGGTTACAGAAGGCAACGTGATAAAGAAGAGACCATAGATGAAGCAATCATCATTGGAAGAGAAGAAGGTAGCTTGCATAAGCTAAAGGGTTACTCAGAAGCTGCCATGACCCACGCCATTGAAGAATCTTGGCATAGAATATTAGCTGCAAGGCACTACCATACATATGCAAAGCGGTCACAGGTTTACCAGAACTCAAAGGTAATCATGAAGGCGTATGCAATGGATGTGCACAAGGGAAGAACATCAAGAACCTGTTTCCAAAGAGGGACAGCAAGACAGAAGGAGTCCTAGAACTCATCCATTCAGATGTGTGTGGCCCAATGCCATCATCCTCCATTAGTGGGTATGTATACTATGTATCATTCATTGATGATTACTCTCGTAAGACCTGAATATATTTGAAGAGTTCAAGGA